>JAODAL010041618.1:0-35696 GCA_025379985.1 Phyllomedusa bahiana | reverse complement strand
AAAACACCAGTGCAACTTTTCACCCCATCAAAGGGGGGCCTTTTCTCAAGCGATAAATTACTTTGTGTATTCCAAATACAAATATATATAAATACAAAGACCTCCCATTGCAATCTAAGACCAATCCGTATCCTAATTATACATTTAATTATAACACACCTGTGTTTACAAAGATCTGAATGGTCACAGTGCGATAGATAAGAACCTTGAACCAATGAAATTACCACAATACTAAAAGACGGGCTCTCCTGACAAGGGATCCACGCTGTAATGAATGTTCCAACACTCGGCGTCCTGTAGAGCACACTGCGCATGTCCGGAAATATGCCACTCCATCAAAAATCTCCGGAAGTCCTCTGCTATATCAGCTTCATGTACATCTATTGCGCATGCCCAAAACAACGACTCGAGTCAACTTTACAAAAAATACAATGTATCATGTGGCAGACCTTGCGTTACAACAATAAACGTAATGAGTATATCATATGCAGCAATATTATACAATAGACACTTATGCCTCAATAATGTATTATATTGGTCGAGATTTAAATTATAATCATAAACATACTTCTGAACTTCATTATTTAGCTAGCATCCGCATCTAATGATAGGAAGCACAAAGGTATATCCAATCAATTAGAGATGCAATTTAGGCTACAGCTAGTATCACCGACATACTAATACAATAGAGGCACTACTTTTGTTTTAATATTAACTTCAACAAAATTATCCGCAATGTCCGTCAAATATACATGTATAAAAATAACTATCTTTATTTAAACCCACCATAAAAAAAAAATGTTTTATATCCATTGTCAGGGAGTCCCGTAGTAATTATCTAAGGATAAAACAAAAAATAAACAATTAAAAACACTTGATATAAATTATGCTCAAGATAAAGATGACAAATCTAAATGACAATTTTAAATTCCAAATACAAGCCATTAGGTTGTAACGTCTGTAATTCAAAAATCCATCTACTTTCTTTCTTTTTTAACAACACTTCTCGATCTCCACCACGTCGCAAAGGAGGAACAGTGTCAATGACCCTGAACCTCAGTTGCGAATCCGAATGCCTCAATTCTACAAAATGTTTAGCTGCCGATACATCTGTCAACCTCTTTCTGATAGTGCTCTTATGTTTGTTAATTCTTTGTCTAACTTCCATTGTGGTTTCACCCACATACATGAGCCCACAAGGGCAAGTAATTTAGTAGATCGGCATGTATACCTCTCTGAAATAAAAATACTTCTTACCACTCAATGGATGAGTGAAAGTATCACCCTTGACCAGATTGCCACAATTACAACATCCCAAACAAGGGAAATTGCCCTTTTTGGGAGTTGATAGGTATGTATGCGTTAATTGTCTTTTTGAACCAAAGTCTGAACGGACCAATTTATCACCCAAATTTTTATTCCTTTTGAAAGCCATCATAGGTACAGACTGAAATTCAAGAATTTGCAGAAATTGATTCCGTAACATATGCCAGTCTTTACGTATAATCACTGCAATGGATTGACTGCAGGCATTAAACGTAGATACAAATAACAATCTTTCATTGATGGAACCTGTCTTTTTGCTGGAAAATAACTCCTCTCTGTTGACGGTATTTAGTCTAGATCTATGTTGTTGTAACAATCTCTTGGGATACCCCCTGGTGATGAACTTATTACACATCTCCTCTATCCTACAATCAAATTTGTTCTCATCTGACACAATCCTTTTTACTTGTAACATTTGGCTCCAAGGTAGAGAATTCATCATATGTTTAGGATGGTAACTATCATGGCGGAGTAAGTTGTTTCTATCCATCTCCTTAACATAGAGATCAGTTGTCAACATGCCTTTTGCAAGAATTACCACAGTATCCAAAATTGCAGTTCATTTGACGAAACTGTTTTTGTAAACATAATAGAAATTTGACATGTATTCAGATATTCAAAAAACATGTCTAAAGTGTTCATTGTGTCTGTCCATATCAGAAACACATCATCGATGTAATGCCACCAGCAGAGGATGTGTTTCCAGAATGTAGAATGATAAACCCACCTGTTCTCAAAATCCACCATAAAAATGTTGGCATAAGTGGGGGTCAAATTGGACCCCATGGCGGTCCCCCTCCTCTGCAGGTAGAAGTCATCCCCAAAGAGGAAAAAATTCCTCCTAAGAATGAACCCTAGGAGATCAAGAACAAAGCAGGAACATTCTGGTACACATCCCCCGCTGGCCAGTGCCTCCTCAACTGCCCTGATTCCAGCATCATGCTCAATTGACGTGTAAAGTGACACAACATCAAATAAGACCAACAAGCTATTTTCTAGAACATGCAAATTCCCAAGTTTTGTTACAAAATCTGATGTATCCCTAATATAAGAGGGTGCTGTGGTGGCCATATTACGCAAGAATTTATCTAGAAAAATAGAAATGGTATTAGAATTGAGCCTCTCCCAGAGACTATAGGTCTGCCCTGGGGATCCTGCAAGTTTTTGTGTATCTTTGGCAACATATACAGAACAGGGGTTATTGGTAGAGATGGGCGAATTTCTCAAAATTCGGTTCGCTCACTTCGCCGAATTTCCCGACAAAATATAACTTCGGTCCGAATTACTTCGGGATGAATCACGTTAAAAAACAGCTATTTACAGGCTGCACAGAGCCTGCAGGGTGCTGTAGAACATTGTGCCGTGCTTAAATATGCAGAGGGAGCTTGGTTTGGTCTTCACACAATGTTGTGTTTTAGTATGACACGCACATGACTGCCGCCGCTCTTAGAATCGCTTCACTATAAAATTCCCTGGGCACTTAAGAGGGCAAAACTGACCAAAAAACTGAAGCGGGAATGTAGCCTGATAAAGTCATGCTAGCGAAAGCTGGAAAAAAACAAGCTGAGAGCTCAGGTGGCAACATTAGTGACAGAGCGTGGAGGTGACGGCGGCAGCCACAGCAGCATGAGGTCAGACAGTGGCACAATGACATTCTGGAGGTGGCAAAAACAGGAATAGGCCACAGAGTGGCACAATGACACAGTGTCTAGGTCACGGCAGCAGCAGCATGAGGTCAGAGAGTGGCACAATGACATTCTGGAGGTGGCAAAAACAGGAGTAGGCCACAGAGTGGCACAATGACAGTGTGGAGGACACGGCAGCAGCCACAGCAGCAGCATGAGGTCAGACAGTGGCACAATGACATTCTGCAGGTGGCAAAAACAGGAGTAGGTCACAGAGTGCACAATGACAGAGAGTGGGAGTGACGGCGGCAGCAGCATGAGGTCAGACAGTGGCACAATGACATTCTGGAGGTGGCAAAAACAGGAGTAGGTCACAGAGTGGCTCATTTGAGGAATGGCAGCCTCATTGGCTTGCTGCACTCCGCCTACCTCTTTTAAACTAGTGCAGGATAATTCAGTAGCAGGTTCCTATCACTCCCTGAGATGTTGTAGTCTGAATGGACTCCTAGTGAGGTAACATGTTCAGTGTTAGGGACTCACCTGTACTGGGATCCCCTTGACGCTACTGGGAGGTGAGCTTAATACAATCTTTGATCAAAAACTGTAAACTAAGAATCCCAGGTTTTTCATATTTTCCTTAGCAGTAATGCATTTCCAATTTCCTTATATACCTTGATGTTTCACTTAGTTTTTAGTGTGCCACTGATATTTGTATCAGAGTGGCTCAATGACACAGTGTTGAAGTGACGGCGGCAGCAGCATGAGGTCAGACAGTGGCACAATGACAATCTGGAGGTGGCAAAAACTGGAGTAGGCCACAGAGTGGCACAATGACAGAGAGTGGAGTTGACGGCGGCAGGAACAACAGCATGAGGTCAGAGAGTGGCACAATGACACTGTGTGGATGTCACGGCACCAGCAACAGCAGCAGCAGCATGAGGTCATAAAGTGGCACAATGACAGAGTGTGGAGGTGGGTGGTAATACCAGTACCTGGTAAAGATGGTTGGTGGCAGATGGAGAAACTGTCAGTAGATGTGTGGCATCAGGCGGGTGGCGGCATCAGAATAGTGGCTGAGGCAGGTAGTTTGAACCCAGACTCATTTCTCACAGTTTGGGTGAGGCGTCATGGATGATGTAGTCTGACGCCTAAGGCATTGGTGTGTGGAAATCCTGGCCGATCCACGCCTGATTTATCTTGACAAAGGTCAGTCGTTTCACATTTCCTGTGGACAAGCGGGTTCCTTGGGGTAAGGATGGCTCCACCGCACTGAACACCCGCTCTGATGCCACACTACTGGCCGGGCAGGACAGCTTCTCCACTGCAAACTTGGCAAGTTGCGGCCACACATCCAGTTTGGCTGCCCAGTAGTCCAGCGGATCTTCTTACTGGGGTGGCAGAGTGCTGTCCAAGTAGGCCACCACCTGTTGGTTCAGGGTCTGCTCCAGGTCCTGCTGCTGCTGGCGACTGCCCTCCTCACTAGGCGGGTGAAGGAAGCTGCTCATCAGTGACTCCAGACTTAGGTTGCTGCTGATGGAGCTGGTACGGCTCCTAACCCCCCACCTTCCCCCAGCAGCCGCGGCAGTCGTACGTGAGCGCTGAAGAACCCCCCGGTCAGACCTGTCAGAGGAGGGACGATGACGCACATAGGCAGCGGTCAACTGACTATGGAGGATTTCCCTTTAGTATTTGAGTTTGTCCTCCCTCTCAATAGCTGGGAAAAAGGCTCCCATTTTGGACCGGTAGCGAGGGTCCAATAGGGTGGAGAGCCAGAAGTCATCCCTCTGCCGGATGCTGACTATTCGGCTGTCACTAGCCAGGCAAATCAGCATGCTGCGGGCCATCTGCACAAGTGACTCCGAGGGGCTCCCTGCCTCCATCTCCACTGTATACTGCCACGGTGCTTGCGGGTCATCTGCCTCGTCTTCCTCATCTCCATCTACCTCCTCCAGCTGCTCCTGCTCCTCCTCTCTTGTCACCTGGAAGAATATCCACTCATTTCACCAGACAATGCTTCTGCTCCAATGTCCTCCTCCTCCAGTTCAGTCCCTACCGGACTCATGTGGCTGCGAGATGTAGTCGCCACTTCTACAGTCCCCAGCCCAGACAGATTTTTCAGCATCTGTTCCAGGACATGAAGCAGTGAAATTACATTAATCATCCCGTAGTCCTTGGCGACTGACAAATAACGTCGCCTCCTCAAATGGCCTCAACAAACGGCAGGTGTCACGCAAGAGCTGCCCCTGACTGACATCAAAGTTACACAGAGGAGTACTCCTGTTCTCCTGGATCATAAAAAATTGTTAATGGCCTTTCTCTGTTCATACAGTCGGTCCAACATGTGCAGGCTGGAATTCCAATGGGTGGAAACATCGCATATCAGAGTGTGTTGGGGGAGGCCGTTCTGCCGCTGCAACTCGAGGAGGGTGTTCCTGGCTTTTACGGAATGGATGAAGTGCATGCACAGTTTCCTGGCCATTTTCAGAATCTTCTGAAGATCGGTGGAAGACTTCAGGAACCTTTTCACAACCAGATTGAACACGTGCGCCATGCAGGGCGCATGGACCATCCCTCCTCGGTGCAGCGCAGACACCATGTTCCTCCCATTGTCCGTCACCATGGTTCCGATTTGCAGTTGGCGTGGAGAAAGCCACACATCGATTTCTTGCTGCCTGACGCGGAGCAGTTCCTCCCCTGTGTGACTTCGTTCGCCGAGGCAAGCCAGGTGTAGAACTGCGTGACACCGCTGTGCCCTACACATGTGGTATGATGGAGCAGTACTTGTGGAGGCTGAGATGGTGGTGGTGGTGGAGGAGGAGGAGGAGGCGGACATTGGCGCAGGAGTTGCAGTTTGACAACGTGGAGGAGAAAGCGGCGTCTCCTGTCCAAGTTGTTGGTGTGCCTGGGCAGGAAGCACATTCACCCAGTGGGCCATAAAGGACATGTACTGGCCTGACGTAGTTAGAGCTCTAGACATCCGCGCTGCCATGCACCTTGGAACAAACCGATAAGCTCAAGGACTGGCCCACCTTCTGTTCTACATATTTATGAAGTGCTGGTACTGCCTTTTTGGAAAATAAATTACGGCTTGGAACTCTCCATCTCGGCTCGGCACAAGCCATTAGTTCTCTGAACGGTGCAGAGTCCACCATTTGGAAAGGGAGGGACTGCAGCACCAACAACTTGGACAGGAGCACGTTCAGCTTCTGCACCTTAGGATGATTGGACGCATACTGTTGTCTCTTTGCAATCGCCTCGCTGAATGACTGCTGGCGCCATGAGTAGCGAGGAGAAGGAGCATCTGGACGGGAGATGATGTCAAAGAGAAACAGCTCCCTTCTGCAGAGGTGGTGGAGCCTTGACTGGCTGCAATGGCATGCGTGCCACTGGGCGCTGCTGCTGTTGCTGCGGCGGCAGGATGGACCACAAGATCGGAGCCATGTTTCTCCCAGGCCACCGGGTGGTGACGCTGCATGTGTTGACGCAGGGCCGTGGTGCCAACGTTAACTACCTGGCCACGCTTCACTTTCTGCCTACAGATTCTACATATACCCATATTCGGCTCCTCTGGTGTCTTAGCAAAGAACTGCCACACCGCCGAGTATTGGATTTTACCGCCAACGCTCCGCACTGAGTGACTACTGCCACCGCTGCCTCGCTGAGCCTCTGTGCCTCTACTTTCTTGGACCTGCAAAGCAGGTTTTTTACCCCGTGGCCGCTTGGCTCCCGACCTCACACTGCTGCTATCCTGCTGACTCACGGCCACACAACCCACTTGCTGGCTGCGCCGCTGCCTGACGCGCAAGCTAACGCCCTCTTCTCCTGACGATGATGAAGCCCTTGCCTCACCCGGCTCCCAAGTGCGGTCGGCTACATCATCATCTATTTGTGTTTCATCGTCACTGCTGTCCTCATCACCGGTCTTGGTATGCAGAGACTGACCCCTCACAACATGACCTCCCATGCCACTCAACAACTAAACTTTGCCGCCTACTGCAAGAAGCAGGGGATATTGGCCCCATTTCTTCGCTGCCAAGTAGTTGCTGACTGCCCTCCTCAAATTGTTCATCCTCGCTATATAGTGGCGCTGAGCCCAGACCACATAGTAGATCTCTGGCTGAGGGAACCGGATGGGACAGAGGCGGGTTGAGGACAGGTGAGGGCTGCTGACCCGCTCCCGGGCCATGCCAACTAAGGGTTGTGTCTGACATTTCCACCGACTCTTGGCTGGGGTTGTCAGATGTCAGCTGGGAGGAAGTGGATGACCTAGTCAACCAATCAAGAACCCTTGGGTCGCTGAACAACACATGGCCGCTAGATGACAGCGGCAGTTGTGGCCTCACCGAGTGACCCCTGCAGCGACGTCCCCTTGCTTTGCTGCGACCTGGGCCTGGAATGTTTGTGCCTATGCCACTCGCAGGTGAAGAGCCTGCCACCTCTCTGTCTGAAATACTGTTTGTTCTAAAATTTACAGACACTGTGATGAAGATATCTGTATATGATAAATACACACCCTGTATTTGACTCCAAATGAACCCTCTAAGAAGCTTGGGTAACCCTTGGATATAAATTGCGCTCCACAAATGGACAGGAAAAATTGACTTGTATGTGCCGTTTAAAAACTCTGTGTATTTTACTGAATATAAAAGCACAAACAGGCTTAATTAACCTTCGGATATGAATTATACTACAGTATTTCTTCTGTGGCGGTGAAACACAAAGTTTCTTTTACTGAGTACAACTGCAGAACAACGCTTAATTAACCCCTGGATTTAAATTGCCCAAAACAATTGAGCAACGACAAACTACGAGCTTTGTAGCGTGTTACAATGGCGTGTTTTTACGCTACACAACAAGAGAAAAAATTGTCATTAACCTTCGCTTGTGAATTATGCTACAGGAAAAATTAATTTTTTGGTGGTGAAAGACGGTTTATTTTAGTCACCACAGCAGAAAAACAACGCTTAATTAACCCCTGGATGTAAATTGCGCAAAAGAATTGAGCAGCCAAAAATGAAGTGGTATTTGTATTGTAAAAAACGCTGTTTCTATAAATGCATACAACAGGAACAGGCTTAGATCCCCCTTGGATATTCAATGTGCTGTGAGCAGATAGCATTAAAATGTATATGCAGCTGCACTGGACACACACTGGACTTCAGATCCAATACCCCACAAAATCAGAAATAGAACGTTAAGAGAAGCAGTCTCTGAGACAAGCTGACATCCCACAAAAATCGCTGTATAAAAATGAGTTCTTCAGTAAGAGCTATCACAATCAGCCGCGGCAGCACCTTCCCTGATCAGTACAGTGAGAGCGGTATGAGCTCCCAGCGTCGCGCCCGGACTTATATAGTGCGGTGACGTCACAGAATCCCACCGGTCTCTGATTGGCTTCATCTCTGCACATGTCATGCAGGCTACGCCCTTCTTCCTCCCAGACGTCTTTGCCCCATGTAACGCCATGTGCTTGCAGCCATTTTATCAATGAAAAGCACACTTCGTTCACCCGAAGTACCCCAAAGTTCGACTTCGTTCAGAACGAAGTTTTCCTGAAATTCTAAACGAATTCCACTTCTTTAGAATCAATTTGCCCATCTCTAGTTATCGGGGAGTTAACCTTTAAATAATCGCCCTATTTGGCATCAATGATGCCTGCACAAAAGGGCCCCATCAATAATATAGTTAACTTCTCTCATAATGTCAAATTTTGGATCCCTGTCCAAACGTACATAGACTTCTGTGTCACTTAATTGACGTATGACTTCCGCTTCATACTTACAGGTATCCATGACCACCACAGCACCTCCCTTATTTGCCGATTTAATTATAAGAGAGCGGTCAGACATCAAATCTTTTAAAGCTTTTTGTTCCTGAAAAGCCAAATTATTCTGAGAATTAGATAGACAGTTATTTCTTAATGCATTAACCTTTCAGGTAATCATCTCAATATAAGCTTCAACAATATGATTGTCAATTGTTAGTGGCGCTTACGATGTGGCTGTCCGGGGGCCGCTCTCCGTGCTTTGGAATTGCGTGCTGATCAGCGCATACCTCCAAAACACGTGGCATATTTTGGTGCGTACAGTATGCGCCCTAATACGCCGTGTGAATATACCCTTACTCTGCTAGCCATAAGGCAGGGCTGCAGATTGTGCTACCTGATTGGTGAGTGACAGCTGCCTTCTCCACTCAGGTTTCTTGCCTTTATGTCTGGGTTCTGTGTGGTCTGGATGTCAGAGGGCCAATCCTATAGTATAGGTAAATGGTTCTGCACACCAAAGGATTAATAGAAAATCGGGTGCTTTTTACCAGGTGGAGAAGACCAAAGGTCTATAGTCAACTAACATGTAAATCCACCGCACACCAAAAAATAGCTTTTTTAAGGAGTATTTTTTAACAGATAGCTGGAATAGGACAGCAGACAGTTTTAAGTATTGCACTCAGTCAAAACATTAGATACAAGTTACAGAGTAAGCATATATACATAGATATGTGTTGGGATACAATGCGGAGCAATAGATGTCTAATACGACGTTTCGGCTATATGGGCCTTTATCAAGTGACATCTGTAGAGGTAAATAATGTATAACAAAATTATGTATCAAAATTATAGCAAGACTCAAAAAAAAGAGAATAAACAAGTGAGATATGAAACAAGGATTACAGAGAGAAACAGAAATTAGAAAATAAGACAGGAGGAATAAATGAAGCAGGAAGATTTGTGCATACAGAGACTAGTAAGAGAGGGGACAGATAATGGGGGTAAGGAGAAAACGGAGTATATATAACATAATGTATAGGCTTAGCTAGAGTATAGCAAAGTATAATTTAATGTATGTGGCCAAATGTATGGGCAAAGAGGCTATAAGGAAAAATATATACCATGAAGCAGCAGTAAAAGATGAATCTACACTCACCGGCCACTTTATTAGGTACACCTGTCCAACTGCTCGTTAACACTTAATTTCTAATCAGCCAATCACATGGCGGCAACTCAGTGCATTTAGGCATGTAGACATGGTCAAGACAATCTCCTGCAGTTCAAACCGAGCATCAGTATGGGGAAGAAAGGTGATTTGAGTGCCTTTGAACGTGGCATGGTTGTTGGTGCCAGAAGGGCTGGTCTGAGTATTTCAGAAACTGCTGATCTCCTGGGATTTTCACGCACAACCATCTCTAGGGTTTACAGAGAATGGTCCGAAAAAGAAAAAACATCCAGTGAGCGGCAGTCCTGTGGGCGGAAATGCCTTGTTGATGCCAGAGGTCAAAGGAGAATGGGCAGACTGGTTCGAGCTGATAGAAAGGCAACAGTGACTCAAACAGCCACCCGTTACAACCAAGGTAGGCAGAAGAGCATCTCTGAATGCACAGTACAGCGAACTTCGAGGCAGATGGGCTACAGCAGCAGAAGACCACACCGGGTGCCACTCCTTTCAGCTAAGAACAGGAAACTGAGGCTCCAATTTGCCCAAGCTCATCGAAATTGGACAGTAGAAGATTGGAAAAACGTTGCCTGGTCTGATGAGTCTCGATTTCTGCTGCGACATTCGGATGGTAGGGTCAGAATTTGGCGTCAACAACATGAAAGCATGGATCCATCCTGCCTTGTATCAACGGTTCAGGCTGGTGGTGGTGGTGTCATGGTGTGGGGAATATTTTCTTGGCACTCTTTGGGCCCCTTGGTACCAATTGAGCATCATTGCAACACCTTGTGGAATCTATGCCACGAAGAATTGAGGCAGTTCTGAAGGCAAAAGGGGGTCCAACCCGTTACTAGCATGGTGTACTTAATAAAGTGGCCGGTGAGTGTATAATATCAAATAGTAGAATAGTAATCATACCGCCAGATGAATGGAGAAATAATTCCAGTCCGCATGGATGAAAGTCTGTTGCCAGAGACGGGCTGTAACGGTGCGGCGCTGACAGATGTACGCCGAAGCGCCGACCGCAGACATCCGGGTGTGGATCCTCTGATCGCCACAGGCGAGGTGGTCGCTGGAGGACCACGCCCGGGAGGGGAGTCGAAGGGGCCCCGGGACGTCGCCAGAGCCCGCCGCAAAGCGGGATGGACTTGGCTGCGGGACCCCCAGGTCACTACCCCTGACGTGGCTACCTGCGGTGACAGCCGGGGTGCAAGACAGGAATCCAGGCGGTGGAATACAGGAACACAGGAACATGTACAGCAGGATACAGGAGGGTTAAACGTACACATAGCACTACAGGATACGGCAGGAACTGGACGGGTAACACATCAGGTACAGACCAGGGAACACGGCAGGAACAGGAGAGCACATACAGGACAGGAACACGGCAGGATACAGGAGACACAGACACGACGGACGGACGGCCAGGAGCTCAGATGACAAAGACACTGGACCAGCATCTCAGGGGTTAAAGTCTCCAACAGCAGACCTGAGATACTGGCAGGCGCTCAAGATGGGAAGCAGCTGAGACTGCAACAGACTGCAATGAACTGACCCAGAGCAGAGGCAGGAACTTTCTCTTATAGGCAGGGGTCAGAGGTAAAGAGGAAGTAGACAGAGACAACCAACCTATAAAAGACAGGAGGCTGCAGCGCGCGCTCCCTAAGAGGAACAGAGCACACACAGGACCCCAGGAAGCAACAGAACAGGACAGGACAGGTAAGCACAGGAAGGCACGACACGCTGACGGCCCAAGGCAGGGAACCGCGGCGTGAACCGTGACACGGGCTATGATGAAGTAAAGAGGAAGATAAAATAGGGAATGGAGATAGAATAAAAGACAAGTAAGGAAGGTTTACATTACCTCTAGGAGTAAGGAGGAATGGATGTGTGCGTCCAGAGGCAAAGAGGAACAGCCGGCGACTGCACAGAAGCCGCCAGGCTAACGAGACAGGGATAACCGAGATAGTAATAAGAAGATAAAGGGGAACAGAATGGGATAATGGAATACCAATGCAGATGGTGAATTTACCCAGCGGGTGCAGTACATCATTTAATCTATAAAATAAATATAAAATTGGAGTAAGAATCACATAATATAAACCATATTATAAATCAATGGGATTATAGCATAGGGTATGTGACAAAAGGGAAAAGAAAATTAAAACACAGATATTACATTATTACAATCCAGATTGAAGGACAGTCCTATTTAGTCCATTAGGTTCCAAAGTATTCAATGTATGTATCCAGAAACGTTCCCTTGTCAAAAGAGTAGCTACACGATTGCCACCGCGGCGAGGTGTTGGGACTTGCTCCATAACCTGAAAGCCTAACTGGGATGGATGATGGTCATGACTACAAAAGAGTGCTGGTATTGGGAGTAGTATTTCTCTACATTGTATGGTGGATTTATGTTTTGAAATCCTGTTTTTAACAGGTTGAGATGTTTGGCCCACATACGCCAAGCTGCAGGGACATTTGATGAGATATACTACAAAAGTAGAGAGGCAAGTAAAAAAACCTTTGATAGGGAAACGTTTTCCTGTCTGTGGATGAGTGAAGGTATCCCCTTTCGTTACAGATGAGCATTGTGCGCATCCTAAACAGGGGAAAGTGCCCTTTCTTGATGGGGAAAGTGTCATCTGTCTAGTCTGAGGTCTGAGGGATTCAATATCCACTTTCACAAGATAGTCTCGTAGATTCCTTCCCCTCTTGAAGCATTGTAATGGTGAATTATGAAAATCTGCTATCTGGGGATAGGAGCGACTCAAAACCGACCAGTATTTTCTAATTATGTTATGGACTTTAAACGTAAAAGGGTGGTATTTCAATATCAGTGGTATGCGTGGTACCATATTGCTATCCTTATGTCTGGTGTTGTTGGAACTGTCCTGAGTCTCCATACTAATGCATTGTTCCAATACATGCATTGGATAACCGCGTTCATGAAAACGGGTAGTCATCTCTTGTAGTCTGATCCTACAGGTATCGTGGTTTTATACAATACGACTAGAGATGGGCGAATTGATTCTAACGAAGTGGAATTCGTTTAAAATTTCAGGAAAACTTCGGTTCTGAACGAAGTCGAAGTTTGGGGTACTTCGGGTGAACGAAGTTTGCTTTTGATTGATAAAATGGCTGCGAGCACATGGCGTTACATGGGGCAAAGCACTCTTGGAGGAAGAAGGGGATAGTCTGCATGACATGTGCAGAGATGAAGCCAATCAGAGACCGGCGGGATTCTGTGACGTCACCGCACTATTTAAGACCGGGCGCGACGCTGGGAGCTCATACCGCTCTCACTGTACTGATTAGGGAAGGTGCTGCCACGGCTGATTGTAATAGCTCTTACTGAAGAACTGATTTTTATACAGCGATTTTTGGGGGGTGTCACAGCTGGTCTCAGAGACTGCTTCTTTTAACGTTCTAGTTCTGATTTTGTGGGGTATTGGATCTGAAGTCCAGTGTGCGTCCAGTGCAGCTGCATATACACTCACCGGCCACTTTATTAGGTACACCTGTCCAACTGCTCGTTAACACTTAATTTCTAATCAGCCAATCACATGGCGGCAACTCAGTGCATTTAGGCATGTAGACATGGTCAAGACAATCTCCTGCAGTTCAAACCGAGCATCGGTATGGGGAAGTAAGGTGATTTGAGTGCCTTTGAACGTGGCATGGTTGTTGGTGCCAGAAGGGCTGGTCTGAGTATTTCAGAAACTGCTGATCTCCTGGGATTTTCACGCACAACCATCTCTAGGGTTTACAGAGAATGGTCCGAAAAAGAAAAAACATCCAGTGAGCGGCAGTCCTGTGGGAAGAAATGCCTTGTTGATGCCAGAGGTCAAAGGAGAATGGGCAGATTGGTTCGAGCTGATAGAAAGGCAACAGTGACTCAAACAGCCACCCGTTACAACCAAGGTAGGCAGAAGAGCATCTCTGAACGCACAGTACGGCGAACTTTGAGGCAGATGGGCTACAGCAGCAGAAGACCACACCGGGTGCCACTCCTTTCAGCTAAGAACAGGAAACTGAGGCTCCAATTTGCCCAAGCTCATCGAAATTGGACAGTAGAAGATTGGAAAAACGTTGCCTGGTCTGATGAGTCTCGATTTCTGCTGCGACATCGGATGGTAGGGTCAGAATTTGGCATCAACAACATGAAAGCATGGATCCATCCTGCCTTGTATCAACGGTTCAGGCTGGTGGTGGTGGTGTCATGGTGTGGGGAATGTTTTCTTGGCACTCTTTGGGCTCCTTGGTACCAATTGAGCATTGTTGCAACACCTTGTGGAATCTATGCCACGAAGAATTGAGGCAGTTCTGAAGGCAAAAGGGGGTCCAACCCGTTACTAGCATGGTGTACCTAATAAAGTGGCCGGTGAGTGTACATTTTAATGCTATCTGCTCACAGCACATTGAATATCCAAGGGGAATCTAAGCCTGTTCCTGTTTTATTCATTTAAAGAAACAGCGTTTTTACAATACAAATACCACTTCATTTTTGGCTGCTCAATTTTTTTGCGCAATTTACATCCAGGGGTTAATTAAGCGTTGTTCTGCTGCTGTGGTGACTAAAAGAAACCGTCTTTTTCACCACTAAAAAATAAATTTTTCCTGTAGCATAATTCACAAGCGAAGGTTATTTACAATTTTTTCTCTTGTTGTGTAGCGTAAAAAACACGCCATTGTAACACGCTACAAAGCTGGTAGTTTGTGGTTGCTCAATTGTTTGGCGCAATTTACATCCAGGGGTTAATTAAGCATTGTTTTGCTGCTGTGGTGACTAAAATAAACCGTCTTTCACCGCCAAAAAATACATTTTTCCTGTAGCATAATTCACAAGCGAAGGTTAATTACAATTTTTTCTCTTGTTGTGTAGCGTAAAAAACACGCCATTGTAACACGCTACAAAGCTAGTAGTTTGTGGTTGCTCAATTGTTTGGCGCAATTTACATCCAGGGGTTGATTAAGCGTTGTTTTGCTGCTGTGGTGACTAAAATAAACCGTCTTTCACTCCCAAAAATACATTTTTCTTGTAGCATAATTCATAAGCAAAGGTTAATTACAATTTTTTCTCTTGTTGTGTAGCGTAAAAAACACGCCATTGTAACACGCTACAAAGCTAGTAGTTTGTGGTTGCTCAATTTGTTGGCGCAATTTACATCCAGGGGTTAATTAAGCGTTGTTTTTCTGCTGTGGTGACTAAAATAAACCGTCTTTCACCGCCAATAATTAAATTTTTCCTGTAGCATAATTCACATTCGAAAGTTAATTCCATTTTTTTCTCTTGTTGTGTAGCGTAATAAACACGCCTGTTTGTGCTTTTACATTCAGTAAAATACACAGAGTTTTTAAACGGCACATACAAGTCAATTTTTCCTGCCCATTTGTGGAGCGCAATTTATATCCAAGGGTTACCCAAGCTTGTTACTGGGTTCATTTGGAGTCAAATACAGGGTGTGTATTTATCATATACAGATATCTTCATCAAACAGTGTCTGTACATTTTAGAACAAACAGTATGTCAGACAGAGAGGTGGCAGGCTCTACACCTGCGAGTGGCAGAGGCACAAACATGCCAGGCACAGGTCGCAGCACAGCAAGGGGACGTCGCAGCAGGGGTCACTCGGTGAGGCCACAACTGCCGCTGTCATCTAGATGCCGTGTGCTGACTAGCAACCCAAAGGTTCTTGATTGGTTGACTAGGTCATCCACTTCCTCCCAGATGACATCTGACAACCCCAGCCAAGAGTCGGTGGGAACGTCAGACACAACCCTTAGTTGGCATGGCCCGGGAGCGGGTCAGCGGCCCTCACCTGTCCTCAACCCGCCTCTGTCCCATCCGGTTCCCTCAGCCAGAGATCTACTATGTGGTCTGGGCTCAGCGCCACTATATAGCGAGGATGAACAATTTGAGGAGGACAGTCAGCAGCTACTTGGCAGCGAAGAAATGGGGCCAATATCCCCTGCTTCTTGCAGTAGGCGGCAAAGTATAGATGTTGAGAGTGGCATGGGAGGTCATGTTGTGAGGGGTCAGTCTCTGCATACCAAGACCGGTGATGAGGACAGCAGTGACGATGAAACACAAATAGATGATGATGTAGCCGACTGCACTTGGGAGCCGGGTGAGGCAAGGGCTTCATCATCGTCAGGAGAAGAGGGCGTCAGCTTGCGCGTCAGGCAGCGGCGCAGCCAGCAAGTGGGTTGTGTGGCCGTGAGTCAGCAGGATAGCAGCAGTGTGAGGTCGGGAGCCAAGCAGCCACGGGGTAAAAAACCCGCTTCGCAGGTCCAAGAAAGTAGCGGCACAGGGGCTCAGCGAGGCAGCGGCAGCAGTAGTCACTCAGTGCAGAGCGTTGGCGGTAAAATCCGATACTCGGCGGTGTGGCAGTTCTTTGCTAAGACACCGGAGGAGCCGAATATGGGTATATGTAGAATCTGTGGGCAGAAAGTGAAGCGTGGCCAGGGAGCTAACGTTGACACCACGGCCCTGCGTCAACACATGCAGCGTCACCATCCGGTGGCCTGGGAGAAACGTGGCTCAGATGTGGTGGTCAATCCTGCCGCTGTAGCAACAGCAGCAGCAGCAGCGCCCAGTGACATGCATGCCATTGCAGCCAGTAAAGGCTCCACCACCTCTGCAGAAGGGAGCTGTTTCTCTTTGACATCATCTCCCGGTCCAGATGCTCCTGCTCCTCATGGCGCCAGCAGTCGTTCAGCGAGGCGATTGCAAAGAGACAACAGTATGCGTCCAACCATCCTAAGGTGCAGAAGCTGACCGTGCTCCTGTCCAAGTTGTTGGTGCTGCAGTCCCTCCCTTTCCAAATGGTGCACCGTTCAGAGAACTAATGGCTTGTGCCGAGCCGAGATGGAGAGTTCCAAGCCGTAATTTCTTTTCCAAAAAGGCAGTACTAGCACTTCATAAATATGTAGAACAGAAAGTGGGCCAGTCCTTGAGCTTATCGGTTTGTTCCAAGGTGTACGGCAGCACGGACGTCTGGAACTGTAACTACGGTCAGGGCCAGTGCATGTCCTTTATGGCCCACTGGGTAGCGTGGAGTGTGGACGTGCTTCTGTCAGCTCCTGGCTGGACTTGCTATGATTTATCATTAAGCTGAAACAGCTAAGTATTGCCCATTAATCTTATTGATTATACGATTAGAGACTGTATCCGGACTGTAATGTCTAAAAGTTATACAGTATACGTCAATATGCACTAGTAAACGTGATTTTGCACATTGAAATATATGCCTCAAGTATGGTTTGTTCGCTACTTGGACAGCACTCTGCCACCCCAGTTAGAAGATCCGCTGGACTACTGGGCAGCCAAACTGGATGTGTGGCCGCAACTTGCCGAGTTTGCAGTGGAGAAGCTGTCCTGCCCAGCCAGTAGTGTGGCATCAGAGCGGGTGTTCAGTGCGGCGGGGGCCATCGTTACCCCAAGGAGAACCCGCTTGTCCACAGGAAATGTGGAACGACTGACCTTTGTCAAGATGAATTAGGCGTGGATCGGCCAGGATTTCCACACACCAATGCCTTAGGCGTCAGACTACATCAGCCATGACGCCTCACCCAAACTGTGAGAAATGAGTCTGGGTTCAAACTACCTGCCTCAGCCACTATTCTGATGCCGCCACCCGCCTGATGCCACACATCTGCTGACAGTTTCTCCATCTGCCACCAACCATCTTTACCAGGGACTGGTATTGCCACCCACCTCCACACTCTGTCATTGTGCCACTTTATGACCTCATGCTGCTGCTGCTGTTGCTGGTGCCGTGACATCCACACTGTGTCATTTTGCCACTCTCTGACCTCATGCTGTTGCTCCTGCCGCCGTCACCTCCACTCTCTGTCATTGTGCCACTCTGTGGCCTACTCCTGTTTTTGCCACCTCCAGAATGTCATTGTGCCACTGTCTGACCTTATGCTGCTTCCACCGTCACCTCCACTCTCTGTCATTGTGCCACTCTGTGGCCTATTCCAATTTTTGCCACCTCCAGAATGTCATTGTGCCACTGTCTGACCTCATGCTGCTGCCGCCGTCACCTCCACTCTCTGTCATTGTGCCGCTCTGTGGCCACTTCCTGTTTTTTGCCACTTCCCTTCCAGAGATGTCCATCTGTGGACACCTCTCTGACCTCATGCTGCTGCTGTGGCTGCTGCCGTGACCTAGACACTGTGTCATTGTGCCACTCTGTGGCCTATTCCTGTTTTTGCCACCTCCAGAATGTCATTGTGCCACTGTCTGACCTCATGCTGCTGTGGCTGCCGCCGTCACCTCCACACTTTGTCACTAATGTTGCCACCTGAGCTCTTAGCTTGTTTTTTTCCAGCTTTCGCTGGCATGACTTTATCAGGCAACATTCCCGCTTCAGTTTTTTGCTCAGTTTTGCCCTCATAAGTGCCCAGGGAATTTTATAGTGAAGTGATTCTCAGAGCGGCGGCAGTCATGTGCGTGTCATACTAAAACACAACATTGTATGAAGACCAAACAAGCTCCCTCTGCATATTTAAGCATGGCACAACGTTCTACAGCACCCTGCAGGCTCTGTGCAGCCTGGAAATAGCTGTTTTTTAACGTGATTCGTCCTGAAGTAATTCGGACCGAAGTTATTTTTGTCGGGAAATTGGGCGAAGTGAACGAAACAAATTTTTATGAAATTCGCCCATCTCTAAATACGATGTATACGGCTATATTGAGACGAAGGTAGTGACTTTTTCGTGTTAGGTACATGGTTACTGTTGTAGTGTAACAAGCTGTTATGCTCAGTCGTTTTCCTATAGAGGTCTGACGTTAAATTGCCTACAGGATCAGATGAGATGGAAGTGTCCAAGAAATTTATTATTTCTGAACTGTAATGTATTGTAAATTTAAGATCAGGGAGGACAGAGTTGATGAAGTCATGAAAAGTGAGGAGAGAGGAGGGGGGACCTAACCAGATGCAAAAAATATCATCAATATAGCGAAGCCATATCTTAGATTACTGTAGATATAATGGGTGAGAATAGATGTGATGAACTTCAAACATGGCCATAAATATATTGGCATAGGAGGGCGCCATATTGCTGCCCAAGGCTGTACCATGGCTGCTACTCTTTTGACAAGGGAACGTTTCTGGATACATACATTGAATACTTTGGAACCTAATGGACTAAATAGAGAATATTGAAACACCTGTCCTTCAATCTGGATTGTAATATCTGTGTTTTAGTTTTCTTTTCCCTTTTGTTACATACCCTATGATATAATCACATTGATTTATAATACGTTTTATATTATGTGATTCTTACTCCATTTTCATGTTTATTTTATAGATTAAATGATGTACTGCACCCGCTGGGTAAATTCACCATCTGCATTGGTATTCCATTACCCCGTTCTGTTCCCCTTTATCTTCTTATTACTATCTCGGTTATCCCTGTCTCTTTGGTCTTCCTTTGACCTTCCTTATATACCCACTCTCCTATACTCCACTATATATCTCCCTTTGTCTTCTATCTTGTTCTTGGTCATACCGCCTCTTTATATTTATCTTATGCTGCCCCCACCCTATTCTATTAGCTTCTATATGCGCTGCGCTTCACGCATGTGCAATTTCTTTTTTGCGCCACGCCCCACGCAGACGCAGTTCCTCCTATCTTGCCCTCACTATCCTCTTTCGATCTCATTAGGCCCGCGGCGGCCCGTGCACCGGACAGTCGCTGGCTGTTCCTCTTTGCCTCCGGACGCATGCGTCCATTCCCAGTACTCCTAGAGGTAATTTTAACCTTCCTTTCTTGTCTTTTATGCTATCTCCATTCCCTATTTTTTCTTCCTTTTTACTTCAACATAGCCCGTCTCTGGCAACAGACCTTCATCCATGCGGACTGGAATTATTTCTCCATTCATCTGGCAGTATGATTACTATTCTACTATTTGATTTTATAGATTCATCTTTTACTGCTATTTCATGGTACATATTTTTCCTTATAGCCTCTTTGCCCATACATTTGGCCACATACACAAAATTATACTTTGCTATACTCTAGGTTAGCCTATATATTATGCTATATATACTCAGTTTTCTCCTTACCCCCATTATCGGTCCCCTCTCTGACTAGTCTCTTTATGCACAAACCTTCCTGCTTTATTTATTCCCGTCTTATTTTCTAATTTCTGTTTCTCTCTTTTTAATCCTTGTTTCATATCTCGCTTGTTTATTCTCTTTTTTTTGAGTCTTGCTATAATTTTGATACTTAATTTTGTTATATTTACCTCTACAGATCTCACTTGATAAAGGCCCATGTAGCCGAAACGTCATATTAGACATCTATTGCTCTGCATTGTATTCTAACACATATCTATGTATATATGCTTACTCTGTACCTTGTATCTAATGTTTTGACTGAGTGCAATACGTAAAACTGTCTGCTGTCCTATTCCGGCTATCTGTTATTAAATACACCTTAAAAAAGCAATTTTTTGGTGTGCGGTGGATTTATATGTTAGAGGGCCAATCCTAACATTCCTTGAAACTAGATTCTGTGATCCCTTATGAAAACTACATTTTCTCTTGTCCAGTGCTTGTGATAGACTTGTACTTGAGCTAGCTTTTTCTCCATGGATAGTTTACTTTGATATTTTTAGACCTTTTGCCGAACTTTTTTGACATCTGTTTATTGCCTGCCACTTTTGTACCTTTTGTGCCTCCTCTGATTCTGACCCATTTTCGTCTGACAATTTTTTTTTTACCTATTTAAACAAGACACTGATACATATTCTTTTCTTCTTAGCCATTTTTATTTTCTGATTTTAAATTTCTCAATTCTGCTGTCTGTATATGATTGTGGGGACAGCATTCTTGTCTGCACTGCTTTTAACAGCATTTAGAGAGATGCTTTACAGCATATTCATGCACATAGGAGTCTGTGAACTGGATCAGACCCATTGACTTCTAAAGGAGAGTTTTCTAGGCATGCTGTGTGACCTGGGAAGAAGTCAGTGTGCAGGGAAGAGGAGGGGCGAACTGTGACATCTCCTATTGTGACTGGTGGATCCTGTGTTATCTATACACATTGGTGTCACTTTTTAGTGTAACCCTGCCTGTGCTGATAATGAACAGACTACTGAAAAAATATCTCTCTACAGGACAGGAAGTGCCAGACTATTATTATGCCTAGTGACCACAGTGAAAACTGCAGGACTTGAACATTTTTAAAAAATACTGAAAGTGATATGGAAAATGAAAAAAAATAACCAAAAATTCTTTAAAAAAAATGTGTTTAACATAAATAGTGAATTAAATAATAAGTAATTTTTCATGAAGTGTTCCCTTTAAAGCCAACTCTAAATCTTACTAAGTACGTCATAATTATGGCAATATATTGTACAAGTGAAATGCAAGTGCCCTGAAAAAATATCAAAAACGTTTTTAAAAACATGAAAAAAATAAAATAAACATAGTTTACAACATTCCCTTTTCCATTTATCATGTAAAAAAGATAAAATAATCAAAAATTAGGTCCTTAAAGGTGATTGCCATGAAGTAAAATTGATGTAGGAAGCTTGCAAATTAAATAATAAAAATTTCACCTTTCATTATTATTAAAAATGCTCTACCACTTTATTTTTGCTCCTACCTTAGTGATCCATAGTATACAGCTTGTCTCTAGAGGTTACGACCAGTGAAGAGAGCTCCTCAGTCCTGGCCACACTAGCCCAGACAGCACGTCTCCTCTCAAGCAGCTACTATCAGTATCTTCCCTTTTTAGTAATCGGACACACTCACAGCTGAGTGAGTGTTCAACCCCAGGTGCTGTCATTCTGCTCCTGTCCTCTGTACTCCTTAGTAATTAGTCAAACAGTGAAGATAAGTTAAAAGAATAAAGAAAGCTCAATCAGGCATGTGCATTTAGAAAAAAAAAAAAATCATCACATCTTTGGTTCCTGTAGGGATTTGAACCGAGAACCCCTATGTTAGAAGGCAAAGTGCTAACCACTCAGCTACATTTTAGCCACTCACAGCTCTTCCCATAAACAGACCTTTGCTTGAACAGAGTGAGCACACTGTGGGGAAAGGCATGGTGATGTCAGCCTGCTGGATCAAACAAACAAATACACCTCCTTTTGAGCACACTGAAGGCTGAAGCTGGATAAACCAGGCATGAAATGCTTTTCTGGCAAAACCCCTTTAATGGGGATCTGGAGAGAGGCTTCAAGTATGGAGCCAGCTCAGGAACGTTGGGTGCTACTACCAGCACCTGCCTTTAGTGACCAGAACCAGAGATAACTTAGATCACAAAATTTTAGATTAACCCAACCCTGAAATCTAAGCAATTATGCAGGAATGGTGCGCCCTCTCATTGATCATCTCCCCGTGACACAATCACGAGGTGCCGACTATGCAGTCACAAGAACCTGGAGTCTAATAAAGACCTCCAGGCCTACCATGTTATTGCCCCTATTACACCCCTCCTCTGGGGTATTAGAGCTGATATACATTAGTACTGAAAAATATTGTACTTGTGATCACTCCTCCTACTGGTCAAGTACACTATGGCAAGAAAATTACAAGTGAAACTATTTTAATAAGATACAAAAAAAAGTTTTTCTCACAAAAAAAACAAAAAAACAATAATTGGTATTGTCATGCCTGCAAAAGTTTGATATATTAATATATGACCTTATCTATCCTGCACAGTGAATGCTACAAGAGAAAAACAGCAACAAAATTGCAAAGGTTTTTTTGTCGTTTTGCTGTCCCAAAAATTAGAATACAAAATCATCAAAAAGTTGCAGGTAACTGAAAATGGTACTAATAAAAACTATGTGTCAGTCTGCAAAAAAAAAGCCCTCACACAGGTCTGTTCACAGAAAATTAAAAAGTTATTGTTCCCAGAAAATGGTTCTGCAAAACAAATGGGGAAAAAGTCATTAGAGTTCTAATGACCCATAAAATAAAAACCACATATCATTATCACCGTCCCCAAAAAATGGAACAATTGTGTTTTTCTTCCATTTCACTAAGCAAAGGAGGATGCAGCTGAAGGCACCATGTCCCAGGTCCTGGAGGGAAGGGGTTTTGTGCCATTTGCCCTATTTGGCACCAAAATGCCTTGTTCCAGCCATGACCACAAACAACCTTATTCATTATATGCTATTATCAGTGAATTAGATAACATCACCCATGTAAATGATTTCACAGTAACTGGTCAGGGGATGTGGTGTCATGACTGAGTGCACACAATTCAGACGATACATGTCAGATTCTCTGGTTAGTAAGAAGCATTTCCTAGTTGGTTAAGATTTTGTATGAACTTGTTTCATAGTGATATTATAGTAGCGGATATGGCTACCACAGTAATAAATGCCATAACTAAAACCTAACCTTAGTGCATAACAAAGATGCTGTGGAAGGACCTAAAGTGAGCAGTTCATGGGAAGGAAGCCACCAGCATAACAGAGCTGAAGCTATTTTGTACGAAGGAATGGACTAAAATTCTTCCAAGCCAATGTGGGGGACTAATCAAAAATTACTAGAAACAATTTGGAAGATCACATATCATTTCCTTTACACTTCACAATACTTACTACTTTGTGTTGCTTATCACATAAAATATCAATAAAATACATTTAACCCCTTACCGACATTGGATGTATGGGTATGTCCTGATTCCGGCAAGGTGCTTTGTGATCCCAATACATAGTCACCGGGTGTTAGCAACTAATTGTTGCTATCACCCAGCGGTTACAGCGCGGGAGTGTGCTGCCGCCACCCCATGCTGTGGCGAAATCGCGGGGTTCCGATGGTGATCGGTGAGCCTTTTGAACGCTTCCATCGCTGCCATGTTTTGGATTTCCCCACTTCTGGCCCCAGGCAGGAAGTGGGGAAACCACCATATTGATACACCCTAGTGCAGTGTCTCTACAAAGTATGCTGTCCACCTAACTGGATGCACAATTTCTTGTGTATTCATGTTATGTTTTGATATGCTATGTTGATAAATTCTGTTGGTTGTGTTATGCTGCCACCCCGTGGCAATTGTTTGCAACCATTTGTTATGGTTATGTTTATGATGTATTTCCCATATGACCTTGCTTAATGCTTCTTTTCCTGATCTGTGAGGTTACATACTGTTTTGCCTCATTGTAGCTATGACTCCATCTTGTTCAGACATGTGTGCACATAGCTGTGATGAGGTACAACCAATAAATACCCTGAAAGCACATCCATTGTATTGCCTCATTGGAACTTCACATGCTTTGGAAGGGGTTTTTAATTTAGCGAGTTCACTGTTAACCATATGCTTGTGCAGAATCTTCTCACAACCTATGAGGGAACTTCTCTAAAGTACACCATGGCAGAATAGTCAAAACGAAAAGAAATCTGCAGTGTCTGCATGTTACACATAGTCTGCAAGCAAGCCATCCACGATCTAAACCAGCTCGTGGCTTCTCTACCACAGTGAGCTTAAAGGGATTGTGTCGCAATTTTTTTTTTTTTTTTTGCAGTAATGTGTGTTTTCTATCATATTCTTTTTCTCAGTTGCTGTAATTTTAATTTTGATCCTATAAAGAAAGTTATAAAGATTCCTGTGTGTAAGAGCCCTGCCCCCCTTTAGAGACAGTTCTCTGCTGTGTGAATTGCACGACATACAGGAAGCTGCCATAAAGTAAACACTGTAGGTAAGAGACTTGAGACGATTCCTGTGCTGTGAGCTCAGCTCTGCTCTATTGTCTGCAGGGATCTCCATGATTGTGGAGCCCAGAGGAGCAGCTACTGAATATCTGCTCAGCAAGGCTGCTAGAGAAGAAGCAGACAAGTGTCTGACGTGTCTTCGTTCCTAATAAAGTGATCGTGCTTTTGTCGCTAACGACTTTTGCACAATTCAAGATTTTTCTGCTAATTTTAGTGCTCTCGCTTCGGACGTAAAAAATGCTTTTTTTAAACGGATTTTGGCGCAAGAATGTTTTTTTTTTTACGGATTTTTGCGCTAAAATCCTTTTATTTACATATTTTGACACTAATAAAATTCTCTCGCTTCTGACGCAAAAAATTTCTTTTTTTTATGGATTTTGGTGCTAATAAAGTTCTCTCGCTTCTGATGCTGAAAATTCGATTCTTTACGGATTTTGACGCCAGACTCCATTTCTTGGCGGCGGATTTTGACGCCGGACTCCATTTCTTGGCGGCGGATTTTGACGCCG
The DNA here is from genome assembly GCA_025379985.1 of Phyllomedusa bahiana. Classification (NCBI taxonomy): domain Eukaryota; kingdom Metazoa; phylum Chordata; class Amphibia; order Anura; family Hylidae; genus Phyllomedusa; species Phyllomedusa bahiana. The sequence goes on along the minus strand of JAODAL010041618.1, from coordinate 10,626 downwards.
GACTCCATTTCTTGGCGGCGGATTTTGACGCCGGACTCCGTTCGCGGCGGATTTTGACGCCGGACTCCGTTCGCGGCGGATTTTGATGCTAAATTCCGTTTCTTTTCGGATTTTGACGCCAGACTCCGTTCATGGCGGATTTTGACGCCAGACTCTGTTCGCGGCGGATTTTGACGCCAGACTCCGTTCGCGGCGGATTTTGACGCCAGACTCCGTTCGCGGCGGATTTTGACGCCAGACTCCGTTCGCGGCGGATTTTGACGCCAGACTCCGTTCGCGGCGGATTTTGACGCCAGACTCCGTTCGTGGCGGATTTTGACGCCAGACTCCGTTTGTTATGAATTTTGACGCTAAACTCCGTTTCTTTGCGGATTTTGATGATAAACTCCGTTTGCTACGAATTTTGACGCTAAGCTCCGTTCGCGGCGCATTTTGATGCCAGACTCCGTTCGCGGCGTATTATGACACCAGACTCCGTACACGTCGTTCCCCTCTGACATACGTCGTTCCTCTTTAGTTCCTGCTGTCGTACACATCGTTCCCCTCTGACACACATCGTTCCTCTTTAGTTCCTCCTGTCGTACACGTCGTTCCCCTCTGACATACGTCGTTCCTCTTTAGTTCCTCCTGTCGTACACATCGTTCCTCTTTAGTTCCTCCTGTCGTACACATCGTTCCCCTCTGACACACGTCGTTCCTCTTTAGTTCCTCCTGTCGTACACGTCGTTCCCCTCTGACACACGTCGTTCCTCTTTAGTTCCTCCTGTCATACACATCGTTCCCCTCTGACATACGTCGTTCCTCTTTAGTTCCTCCTGTCGTACACGTCGTACCCCTCTGACACGTTGTTCCTCTTTAGTTCCTCCTGTCGTATATGTCGTTCCCCTCTGACATACGTCGTTCCTCTTTAGTTCCTCCTGTCGTACACACGTCGTTCCTCTTTTAGTTCCTCCTGTTGTACACTTAGTTCCCCTCGGACACATGTCATTCCTCTTTAGTTCCTCCTGTCGTACACTTAGTTCCTCTTTAGTTCCTCCTGTCGTACACGTCGTTCCCCTCTGACACACGTCGTTCCTCTATAGTTCCTCCTGTCATACACATCGTTCCCCTCTGACACACGTCGTTCCTCTATAGTTCCTCCTGTCGTACACTTAGTTCCTCTTTCGTTCCTCCTGTTGTACACGTCGTTCCCCTAGGACACAACGTCGTTCCTCTTTAATTCCTCCTGTCGTACACGTCGTTCCCCTCTGACATACGTTGTTCCTCTTTAGTTCCTCCTGTCGTACACGTCGTTCCCCTCTGACATACGTTGTTCCTCTTTAGTTCCTCCTGTCGTACACGTCGTTCCCCTCTGACATACGTCGTTCCTCTTTAGTTCCTCCTGTCGTACACGTCGTTCCCCTCTGACATACGTCATTCCTCTTTAGTTCCTCCTGTCGTACACGTCGTTCCCCTCTGACACACGTCGTTCCTCTTTAGTTCCTCCTGTCGTACACGTCGTTCCCCTCTGACACACGTCGTTCCTCTTTAGTTCCTCCTGTCGTACACGTCGTTCCCCTCTGACATACGTTGTTCCTCTTTAGTTCCTCCTGTCGTACACGTCGTTCCCCTCTGACACACGTCGTTCCTCTTTAGTTCCTCCTGTCGTACACGTCGTTCCCCTCTGACATACGTTGTTCCTCTTTAGTTCCTCCTGTCGTACACGTCGTTCCCCTCTGACATACGTCGTTCCTCTTTAGTTCCTCCTGTCGTACACGTCGTTCCCCTCTGACACACGTCGTTCCTCTTTAGTTCCTCCTGTCATACACATCGTTCCCCTCTGACATACGTCGTTCCTCTTTAGTTCCTACTGTCGTACACGTCGTTCCCCTCTGACACGTTGTTCCTCTTTAGTTCCTCCTGTCGTATATGTCGTTCCCCTCTGACATACGTCGTTCCTCTTTAGTTCCTCCTGTCGTACACACGTCGTTCCTCTTTAGTTCCTCCAGTTGTACACTTCGTTCCGCTCTGTCACATGTGCTTCCTCTTTAGTTCCTCCTGTCGGACACTTAGTTCCTCTTTCGTTCCTCCTGTCGTACACGTCGTTCCCCTAGGACACACGTCGTTCCTCTATAGTTCCTCCTGTCATACACATCGTTCCCCTCTGACACACGTCGTTCCTCTTTAGTTCCTCCTGTTGTACACGTCGTTCCCCTCTGACATACGTCGTTCCTCTTTAGTTCCTCCTGTCATACACATCGTTCCCCTCTGACACACGTCGTTCCTCTATAGTTCCTCCTGTCATACACATCGTTCCCCTCTGACACACGTCGTTCCTCTATAGTTCCTCCTGTCGTACACTTAGTTCCTCTTTCGTTCCTCCTGTTGTACACGTCGTTCCCCTAGGACACACGTCGTTCCTCTTTAGTTCCTCCTGTTGTACACGTCGTTCCCCTCTGACATACGTTGTTCCTCTTTAGTTCCTCCTGTTGTACACGTCGTTCCCCTCTGAAATACGCTGTTCCTCTTTAGTTCCTCCTGTCGTACACGTTAGTTCCCTCTGACATACGTCATTCCTCTTTAGTTCCTCCTGTCGTACACGTCGTTCCCCTCTGACATACGTCATTCCTCTTTAGTTCCTCCTGTCGTACACGTCGTTCCCCTCTGACACACGTCGTTCCTCTTTAGTTCCTCCTGTCGTACACGTCGTTCCCCTCTGACATACGTTGTTCCTCTTTAGTTCCTCCTGTCGTACACGTCGTTCCCCTCTGACATACGTCGTTCCTCTTTAGTTCCTCCTGTCGTACACGTCGTTCCCCTCTGACACACGTCGTTCCTCTTTAGTTCCTCCTGTCGTACACGTCGTTCCCCTCTGACATACGTAGTTCCTTTTTAGTTCCTCCTGTCGTACACTTAGTTCCCCTCGGACACATGTCATTCCTCTTTAGTTCCTCCTGTCGTACACTTAGTTCCTCTTTCGTTCCTCCTGTCGTACACGTCGTTCCCCTAGGACACACGACGTTCCTCAATAGATCCACCTCACATACACATCGTTCCCCTCTGACACACGTCTTTCCTCTTTAGTTACTCCAGTCATACACATCGTTCCTCTTTAGTTCCTCCTGTCATACACATCGTTCCCCTCTGACACACGTCGTTCCTCTTTAGTTCCTCCTGTCATACACTTCGTTCCCCTCGGACACACGTCGTTCCTCTATAGTTCCTCCTGTCGTACACTTAGTTCCTCTTTCGTTCCTCCTGTTGTACACGTCGTTCCCCTAGGACACACGTCGTTCCTCTTTAGTTCCTCCTGTCGTACACGTCGTTCCCCTCTGACATACGTGGTTCCTCTTTAGTTCCTCCTGTCGTACACGTCGTTCCCCTCTGACATACGTTGTTCCTCTTTAGTTCCTCCTGTCGTACACGTCGTTCCCCTCTGACATACGTCGTTCCTCTTTAGTTCCTCCTGTTGTACACGTCGTTCCCCTCTGACATACGTCATTCCTCTTTAGTTCCTCCTGTCGTACACGTCGTTCCCCTCTGACACACGTCGTTCCTCTTTAGTTCCTCCTGTCGTACACGTCGTTCCCCTCTGACATACGTTGTTCCTCTTTAGTTCCTCCTGTCGTACACGTCGTTCCCCTCTGACATACGTTGTTCCTCTTTAGTTCCTCCTGTCGTACACGTCGTTCCCCTCTGACACACGTCGTTCCTCTTTAGTTCCTCCTGTCGTACACGTCGTTCCCCTCTGACATACGTTGTTCCTCTTTAGTTCCTCCTGTCGTACACGTCGTTCCCCTCTGACACACGTCGTTCCTCTTTAGTTCCTCCTGTCGTACATGTCGTTCCCCTCTGACACACGTCGTTCCTCTTTAGTTCCTCCTGTCGTACACGTCGTTCCCCTCTGACATACGTCGTTCCTCTTTAGTTCCTCCTGTCGTACACGTCGTTCCCCTCTGACACACGTCGTTCCTCTTTAGTTCCTCCTGTCGTACATGTCGTTCCCCTCTGACACACGTCGTTCCTCTTTAGTTCCTCCTGTCGTACACGTCGTTCCCCTCTGACATACGTTGTTCCTCTTTAGTTCCTCCTGTCGTACACATCGTTCCCCTCTGACATACGTCGTTCCTCTTTTGTTCCTCCTGTCGTACACATCGTTCATAGGATATGTGGACGTTGGCCACCTGTGGATACCTGTGAGCAGGGATGCAGACATATGCTGTGGCGTTCCTTCTGCATATCTATAGTGAAATAGAGTAAGGGTATGTGCACACGGAGTCTTTGGATCCGTGTTGGGTCCGAAAAGCGCATCCAAAAACGCAGCGTCTTTCGGATGCAAAACGCAGCTGAGTGTTTGGATCCATTTTGGCTGCAGCAGGATCGCAACTTATAGGTTATTAAAGGACTCCTGCTGCGTCTTTCAGACCAAGAATTGAAATGACAATTCCTGGAACAGATGCGAAAGACGCAGTATCACTAATCACTCGTGTGAAAGCCGATGCGTGTTTCTAATAAACAGCAATGTAAAATCACACTGCTATTTATTCGATACATGTTTCGGTCTGTTTGTGGACTGACAGACTGATCCAAACACGTATTGAAAAGCGTATGTTACTTGGAGTCAAAGACGCCGTGTGAACAGACCCTAAATGTTATCACAATTTCACTCTGGTTATTCCTTTTTCAGCTATAGATACACAGCAGCTGTGTATGGTGTCCTTAGTCATCAACAAAATGGTGACTAGGAATCTACAATCCACATCCCCCTCCTTATGCACACAGGGGAGGGGGAGGCTTGTGAGGTCACCACCAGCCCAGCCTACAATTACAGCAGGCTGTGTTACATGCTCTTTGTACATGAACCAATTTTTTTTTTTCTTGGATGTGCTCCCTCTGGTGGCTAAGAGTGGGAAACCTTGAAAACTATTATGTATTTTTTTAATTTTACCACAAATTGAATGAAAGAAAAAAAATATACCAAAAATTTAGACAAAAATGAACACACAATATTTCATCAATAAAAAAAATAAAAAAATTTGATGACAGATTCCCTTTAAAGAGACAGTACCACCTGAACAGAGAATGTCCACCAAAGGCTCTGTGGGTTCTTCAGTCACTGAACCTAAGCAAATGTATCCTGTTTCCAAAGACTCAGACATGTGGGAAGAAGTCCACATCCATTGGAGAACAAATTGCGCGGTTTAAAGGTGCAACTAAACAGTCACATAAGATTAGAGAGACCTTTGAGACAACCAGAGACGAGTTCTGTGACAATCTAGATGACCTATGGGAAAGAGTTGAACACTATATAGCAACTCTTCCATGCTTTAACAATGACACAGTGAGGTTAACCACAAGTTTGAATCATTTATCTGCTGCTTATGATTGCTACCAGAGACTGTCTGCAAATTACATCACGTTCCTGAAAAACTCTGATCTAGATGGTGCTTCAGCAGAGCTGGCTGAGAGAGAGACTCTTCTCCAAAGAAAAGATGTGTGGAGTACAAGACACCAAGGATAAAGCAGAACTCTGCATCGTGCACCTGCAAGAAGTTAAAGGAGTTGTCTCATTACAAGCTTTCAGCCTACTTCAGTGTGCCTGGCAGTTGAATTCAGGGGCGTGCTTCTTGTCTGCCTCTTCTCCTCCCTCTTCCCCCCTCCCCTCAGCACACAGAAAGCTCTCCTCCATAACTTCTATACAGCAGGGGGAGGGGCGAGGGGGTTTGCTGCCAGAGTTAACCCTGTGTGTGCCTGCCTAGGTCTGCTGCAGGCTGCTAGATCAGCTGTATTAGGGCTGATCTATGAGTGTGGAGAGGTCTGTGAAGCTGTGATTGCTAATAGCAGAGCAGAGGGGATGCATGTGTTCCTATACCCCCTGCTTAGCATACAAATCTCCACATCTCCAGCAACAACAAACCCTATCAGAACAGACACAGGGCATGTGGGAAGTGTTACTATACTCAGGATGTGTCACTAATACAGCAGAGCATGAAGTGCTCACATGCCCCCTGATCTGTTCTATTAGTATAGTCACAGCTCCACAGACACATCATGATTATAGTAACACACAGGGTCACTGCTGTCACATCTATTGATCAGCCTCACCTCTGCTCTCCTCAATCTGTGTAGAGAACAGGAGGAAGCAGGCACACACAGGGTTAATCCACACAGACACAGAAGCCAGAGCCCTCCCCCTCCCTCCACTACAGAAGCATACTGTGCTGGAGGGGCTCTGTGCTCTGACTTGTATTCTGAAGGTGATGAGTCATCAGACCTGACAGCCAGTGAGATAAAGATATTGCACAGCTGCTTGTTTTTTAAAGATCTTTTAATTAAAACCCAATCATTGTAGCGAGACAACCCCATTAAGTCACATTGATCAGATTCTACTAGACATACATCTTCATCTTCCAGATCATCTCGTTCCAGAAGGTCAGCACTGCATGAGAAACTTCTAGAAATCTGAAAAGATGCAGAAGAAACTAGTGTTAGAAGTTTTTTTGCTAAGAAGGAAGCAGAGGTAATATCAGAGATGACCATGAAGGAAGCAGAGATGGCACAGAAGGAAGCAGAGGTAGAAGCAGAGATGACCAAGAAAGAAGAAGAGGTAAAAGCAGAAATGGCTAAGGAAGCAGGGGAAGTTCTGAAGGCAGAAATGGCACAGAAGAAACCAGAGATAAAAGTGGAAAATAGCACATTTGGAGGCAGAAGCCCAGCTACAAGTTCTCCAAATGGAAAAGGAAGAAGCAGCTGCCTTAACCAAGCTAAAAGTTCTTTAACAAGTATTAGATCAAGGTACTGATCCACACTGCTATATCCCAGGAGAAGATCCAGCAGACCAGACTGCCAACTATATATTAAATCAATCATCGCCTGTACTTCCTGATAGCCACAATAACTTAACACTAAAAACAGAGACTTCACAGGTTAATGTAGCAGTGCTGCTTCAAACCTACCACACAGATGTACCCACACAGCAACAGATGTTGCCACCTTTCGATGACAAGATAATTTCCAGCATCTAGCTAGCAGATACTCCAGAGACTAAACTACAGCTAAATCCTTATGCAACATCATTTTCTCCTGATTTACCTAAGCCTTATACGCTAGCGACGTCACAACATAATCTAGCAAAAAGGAGTGGGAGATCAGACATATCAGACTTTGCCAGATATATGACATGCAGAGAGTTGATTAACATTAGTCTCGCAAAGTTGACAACCGTGCTGAAAGCTAAAGAGCCTGGAAATCGACCTTCAAAGCAGTAATCGATTATCTTAACCTCACTGCCAAGGAAGAACTTGACTTGCTCATCAATTGGTTAGGACCTGAATCAGAGCAGTTCAGGAAGGTCTTGCTGCAGAATGGGAGAGACTTGAACAGACCTTTCGCACTTCTGAAGCTATAGAAGGTGCCTTGTTTAGACTTCAAGCATTCCCTAAGACTACTAGCAAGGACAATCACAAACTTCAGGAGCTGAGTGACCTACTAAAGGAATTAGAATTGGCTAAAATGGACCCCCGTCTGTCAGGACTGAGTTACCTTGACACTGCTCATGGTGTCAACCCAGTGGTATCCAAACTACCGCATGGTATGCAAGAAAAATGGACAGACAAAGGCTCCAGATACAAAAGAGAAGACAATGTGCCCCCCCTTTCTCCTATTTTTCCAGATTCATTAGTGACCAAGCTCGGAAGAAGAATGATCCCAGCTTTGACTTCACAGAATCTACTCTATCGGCTTCATCACCATGATCAAGGTATGATAATACAACAAGCAAACGTAGATATTTAAGGGGAACAATATCTGTTAGAAAGACAAAAATCCTGCTTGCAGCATCCTCCACCACTAGGCAGGGTTCCCCTGTCCTTAAAAAAAGGGACCCTAATTGCATGTGCACCGCTGTCGCAATGCATGGTGGGGAGCCACCTGCTCAAGACTCAGCTACAACCACTGTTTCCTCTTCCTGCATGGAAATATGTGGTGGAAAGAATAGTCCCAAATGCTGTGCCAAAGTGTGTTTGGTTAAGATCTACCTGAAAGGTCAATCTGAAAAGGCCACCAAATTGTACTCTGTTATAGACGAACAAAGCCACAGGTCCCTTGCAAAGCCTAAATTCTTTGACATCTTTGATATAAAGGGTGAAGCAACCGCATATACCCTAAATACCGTGTATGGTCATAAAGAGACTTTTGGCAGAAGAGCCATTGGATATGTTGACTCCTCAATTAAAGGGAACTACTGCAAACCCTTACCAACATTAATTGAATGTGACCAGATAACTGATGAAAAAGAAGAAATTCTGACACCACAGGCTGCATATCATCAGCCTGTGGATTTAAAGTTAAAGTAAAAAAAAAGTTTTAAAGTATAAAAAAATAAATAAAAATTAAAAGTTCAAATCACCCCCCTTTTTCCATTTTACAAATAAAATAATAAAATAATAAAAAAGTTACACATATTTGGTATCGCTGCATCCGAAAAAGTCGAACCTATTAAAATATAACATTATTTACTCCGTGTGTTTTTTTGGTCATTTTACATCCCATAAAAATTGGAATACATTTAATCCAAAAAGTCACATGTATTCCAAACTGGTAGCAATAAAAAGTACGCTCCAGCCCACAAAAAACACCCTCACTCAAATCCGTAGGTGTTAGTACAAAAAAGTTATTGGTCGCAGAAAATGGTGCCGCGGTGCAAATTTCAAAAATAGAAATAGGGTTTCTGGCCTACTCTGGCCTAAGGATATGAGGAGGGTTGACAGTTGGCTCAGGGTAGCTTATTAACACACAGAAGATGACATATAGAGGTCAAAACGAATACTCCTCTCAGCTCTGTGCAAACAGATTTGGATAAAATGGAGTCACATCTACAATGAGATAGGATATGACCTCACAGAACAGGAAGAGGAACAATATCTAATGTTTTCATACCTTGTCCAATGAATTGCACTATTTGAAGCTTTTCAGCAGCAGAGATCCTTTTTCTTTCCCATATTGCTAGAAACCTGTGACTGCTTAAAAGGGATGTATCGCTTCTTCAGTTGGGCTGTTCTCTTGAAGCTTGATGCTCTCCCTTCCTAAAAATCCAGGGGCGTTTCTACTCCTCCCAGCTGGGTGTTTCTTAACTGAAGGGGATGACATCATCCCCTCTTTACTGCTCATGCTAGCTCCAGTGTGTCTTCCCCCTCCACAGATCACTGTCCTCTCCCTATGCAGTCTTATTTTGAAAGAGCTGTTTCCATACCACAGGCCTACATTCAGTCTAAACAGTCTTCTATGAACTCAGCACTGATCTATCACAGCTGGATGTTTGCTACAGTTAAATCCATCCAGAGCACAGATCCGTCTCCCTTCATGTTTACATAAGGCACCAATGCACAATTCTTCTGTTTTCTGATTGTAGCAGTAGCTGCAGTGTCAATGAAGAGCCGTTAGCTAAACAGAGTGAAATTTTTGTCGGCCCCTTAGACGCAGGAGCATTAAGGCATCGTGGCACAATTCTGCTGTTTTCTGATTATAGAGACAGCTGCAATGTCAATGAGGAGGCAGCTAGCTGTATAGAGTGAAATTGTTGTCGGCCCCTAATTCTGAGTGAGAGGCAGGAATGCAAGCTCTGTGAATACAGCCATCCGGGGTGCCGAACAGAATGTAAATTGTTAGAGCCCTCAGCTAATGAAATGCAAGGAGGTGGGATCCGACTATCCGACCAGCACTGGAGAAGTTTGTTTACAGAAAACGAAGATAAGGCAGACTGTGAAAACAAGACAGCTTTGCTAATGACATCCGATTGCAAAGTTGCTTGTTTTCACTGTCCCCTTATTCTGAAGACCATTTAATGAAATGATACAACCCCTTTAATAATAAGAAACATCCTTCTTGAGTAGGTTTTCTTTAATTGGGCACACCAGGCATATTATATATCACAGGTGTTTGTGATTGATTTCAGTGGTCCAAAGAGCCCTGAGGCACAATACCATCCTTCAGTTTAATTGACATACAAAAAATTTAATGTTTATGACAATTTAATCAATGTTGCACAATAATTTGGAGTGCAGTGTAATGTTATCCTAAAAATATCTATATTTTTTTTTAACAAAAACCCCTATTCCAGATGAAACAGCTGCTTTTACTTAAAACTAATGTTGTTTTGGCCACAAAATTGCTTTCCTGCATCTTCTCTAATCCCCACTCCCCATGCCTCACACCACCTAGTCAACAAATCCTAACTCCAACCTTCTCACCAGTACGATTATTCACCTTCTCTCATGACCATACCTGCTCAGACCACTGCACAGTCCTCTGCCTGTTAGTTACAACAGAGACTGCACATTTTGGTATGATTTGTACCTGAATGATGCATGTTCTTTGCATGAACTGAACACTGTTTTATTCCTGTGCTATGGTCTGATTGACTGCTTTCCATCAAGCCTGTCTGCTAAAGCTTTTATAGCATGGAGGTGTGGAGGGGTGCAGCACCATAGACTTCAATTATCCCCCGAGAGCTATGAATTACCGTAATTGTAAAGTGCATTTTGAAGCACAATTATGCGCCCCACCATTAAGTCGTATAAACATACCCTAAGATAGTGCTGCAGATCGTTCTGCCTGATTGGTGAGTGACAGCAGCCTTCTCCACTCACC
>JAODAL010041617.1:0-35696 GCA_025379985.1 Phyllomedusa bahiana | reverse complement strand
TAAAATTCAGTTTTCACTGTCTGACCATGCATATTATAAAAAAAAAACTAATCAAAAACTTGCAATATTTTTAGCACCTTTTTGTATCATTTACATCAGGTGGCACACAAAAGAAGCATCATTTGTCTTTCATCTCCATAACAATTGAGGTAACATCTGAAAGTAAAGTTTTAATTTGATGGTTGCTTATTCACGTCTATGCAAATCATTTGTGTATAAATACACCTCATGACGTTCAATGGGATTAGCCTGGAATAATTCAACTTGTTTTTAATCTCATTTAATATTGGCTTCTACATCCAGTTTCCATATATACCCCTTATGTTTCTTTTGGCCCTTTGATTTTGCCCGGGTAGGAACACATCTGTGTATTCCCCTTACAGTATTTGGGGTTTTTAAGTAACACATACAGGGTCATCTTTCTACTATCTTCTATCTATTACTATCTCATATCTATCAATCTAAATTGTTTTTTTAAATATTTCTAATATCTATATTTTAAATTATCTCATATCTTCTAATCTGTCTTTAAAATTTATCTTTATATCTATTTTTTTATCTTTCTTCAATCTTTTATCTATTAATATCTTTATCTATCACATATCCTCCCCATTTTTCTATTTTACCTATCTATTAACTTTTTTACCTAAAAAATCTTACAGGGCTATTTTCTACCCATTATTATCTATCTTCTTTCAAATCTATCTATCTTTTATCTTTTATCACTATTATCTATCTAGGGGGGAACGAAAGCCGGGGCCTAAAAAAAACTTTTGGATCCCCCCCCCCCCCCTTTTCGCACACCTCCCTGCCCGACCAGTACCGGGCATCTTTTAGAAATGGAATACGGGGGCAAATCCTCAACAACATATCACCATCAACTGCTACCAAACAAACCCAAAACCCAAAGACAACATTCCAATAACACATTCCCAAAGCCCTTTTAAATACCGCCAAAACCCGACCCCACAAAAATTTACCACCACATATTAAAAATATATAATAATATAGCCCATAATGGTAAACCAGTGTACCGGCCCTGCAGTGTATATTACCTCCATACATAAATTTAGTGGAGAACCCGTGTACAAGCTCTGCCATGTTTTTAACCACCATCAGTGACCATAAGGGTAACACCGTGACACAGGTCTAAGACGTATATTACCCCCATCAGTGACCCTTATGGGAGGTACCCGGTACACACCTGTGCAGACTAAAATATTCAGTCAGTTACATCTTTTGACCACAGGTGGTTTCTTACCTTTTTGACTTTCTCTTTTGTTCTGCATCCTCCGCCTCATGATTGAACTCCCGACCACTTGTCCCCCCGCAGATTTTGACACAAAGATCTTAGAAACCCACTTTTTCCAGCACCTGCCCCCCCCCCTGGCTACATGGGGTCCCTTTAGGCAGGCAGGGTTTAGATAGGATATATGGGGCCCCAAATAGGCAGGCAGGCATATAGGGGGCTGTATAGGCAGGCATATAGGGGGCTGTATAGGCAGGCATATGGGGGGTATAGGCAGGCATATGGGGGGTAATAGCAGGGATAAGGGGGGGTATAGGCAGGGATATGGGGGTATAGGCAGGCATATGGGGGTATAGGCAGGCATATGGAGGGTATAGGCAGCATATGGGGGGGTAGAAGCAGGCATATGGGGGGTATGGGAGGCATATTGGGGTATAGGCCCGGCATATAGGGGGGTTTTAGGCAGGCAATGGGGGTATAGGCAGCATATGGGGGTTAGGCAGGGATGATAGAGGGGGTATAGGGAGGCATTTTTGGGGGTATAGGCAGGCATATGGGGGGTATAGGCAGGCATATGGGGGGGATAGGCAGGCATATGGGGGGTATAGGCAGGCATATGGGGGTATAGGCAGGCATATGGGGGTTAGGCAGGCATATGGGGGTTTTAGGGAGGCATATGGGGATGTAGGTATAGGCAGGCATATGGGGGAGGTAAAATAAGAAATCACTTACTTACTTCGGTCCACGCTCCCCCGATGCGCCGCTCGCTTCACTCTGCTGCTCTCCCTGCAGCCTCTGTGCTCAGTGCGGGTGGCGCGGTGATGTGACGTCACCGCGCGCGCCCACGTGACCACAGAGCGCCGGCAGGGGAAGTAGCAGGGCGGAGCAAGCGTCGCTCCGTTCTGCTAGCTCCGGCCAGCGCTGCCTCTAACCGCTCAGGCCGGAGGGCCCGGGCGTTCAGAGGGAGTATGCGCCGGGCCCCGCAGCTCCCCGCCCACCGCAGTGAACTGTTAAGTTCACTGCCGGCGGGCCAAGGAGCGGCATTACCAGGGTAGCGGAAACGGTAGAAACTGCCCCGGGGCCCCCTAAGCGCAGGGGCCCCGTAGCAACTGCTACCCCTGCTACCCCGGTAGTTACGCCCCTGTATCTATCTAATCTATCTATCTATCTATCTATCTATCTATCTTATATCTATCTATCTATCTATCTATCTATCTATCTATCTATCTATCTATCTATATATAGATAGCTGGATATGAACATTTTATATATCTACATATCTGTCTATCTATATGTATATGTGTACATACACTACCGTTCAAAAGTTTGGGTTCACCCAGACAATTTTGTGTTTTCCCTGAAAACTCATACTTTTATTTATCAAATGAATAAATTGAAAAATGAATAGAAATACAGTCTAGACATTGACAAGGTTAGAAATAATGATTTTTATTTGAAATAATAATTTTCTACTTCACACTTTGCTTTCGTCGCTCCCTTTGCAGCAATTCCAGCATTGCAGAGCTTTGGTTTCTAGCTGTTAATTTGCTGAGGTCATCTGGAGAAATGTCACCCCATGCTTCCAGAAGCCCCTCCCACAAGTTGGATTGGCTTGATGGGCACTTTTTGCGGACCATACGGACAAGCTGCTCCCGCAACAGCTCAATGAGGTTGAGATCTTGTGACGGCATTGGCCGCTCCATTACAGATAGAATACCAGCTGCCTGCTTCTTCCCTAATTAGTTCTTGCATAATTTGGAAGTGTGCTTTGGGTCATTGTCCTGTTGCAGGATGAAATTGGCTCCAATCAAGCTCTGTCCACAGGGTATGGCATGGCGTTGCAAAATGGAGTGCTAGCCTTCCTTATTCATAATCCCTTTAACCTTGTACAAATCTCCCATTTTACCAGCACCAAAGCAACCCCAGACCATCACAATACCTCCACCATGTTTGAAAGGGTTTAGGCACTCTCCACATCTTTTCAGCTGTTCTGTGTCTCACAAATGTACTTCTGTGTGATCCAAACACCTCAAACTTCGATTCGTCTGTCCATAACACTTTTTTCCAATCTTCCTCTGTCCAATGTCTGTGTTCTTAAGGCCATATTAATTTTTTCCATTTATTAGCCAGTCTCAGATAGGGCTTTTTCTTTGCCACTCTGCCCTGAAGGCCAGCATCCCGGAGTCAACTCTTCATTGTAGACATTGACACTGGTGTTTTGCGGGTACTATTCAATGAAACTGCCAGTTGACGACCTGTGGGGCATCGATTTCTCAAATTAGAAACTCTAATGTACTTGTCTTGTTGCTCAGTTGTGCAGCGGGGCCTCCCACTTCTCTTTCTACTCTGGTTAGAGCCTGTTTGTGCTCTCCTCTGAAGGGAGTAGTATACATCATTGTAGGAAATCTTCAGTTTCTTGTCAATTTCTCGAATGGAAGCACCTTCATCTCTCAGCACAAGAATAGACTGTCGAGTTTTACATGAAAGTTCTCTTTTTCTGGCCATTTTGCAAATTTAATCGAACCAACAAAGGTAATGCTCCAGATTCTCAACTAGCTCAAAGGAAGGTCAGTTTTATAGCTTCTCTAGTCAGCAAAACTGTTTTCAGCTGTGCTAGCATACACAGTGCTTACACAGTTAGCAAACACAATGTACCATTAGAACACTGGAGTGATGGTTGTTGGAAATGGGTCTCTATACACCTATGTAGATATTGCATTAACAACTAGATGTTTGCAGCTAAAATAGTCATTTACCACATTAACAATGTATTAGGAGTGTATTTCTGATTCCCTTTAATGTTAGCTTCATTGAAAAAAAACTGTGCTTTTCTTTCAAAAATGAGGAAATTTATATTACTATTATTATTAAGTACCATCATACTTTGTATGATGGTACTTAAGCCACAAATGACTGTAGAAGTAATACACAGATGTGTAGAATAATAATAATATAAATAGTAATATAAGTGGTAGTATTAAAATTATAATCATTTTTTAATCATGAACATTATATATAGAAGATGTTCATGATTAAAAAATGATTATTATTGTAATGCCATTTATATTACTATTTATATTATTATTGATACTAATATTTCTCATTATTTTGCTTACATTGTATTTATTGCTATTTTTTTGCATTTGCCATATTCACTATATTATTAAACTATCGTTCTTATTATAATTCATTATTTATTTTATTGCACATTCTTATAATTTAATAATTGCACATTATTTATTCAATTGTCTTTCTTATAAAATCATCATGTATCTCTAGAATATTCTAGATTTTATGTATATTATAATATTATTATTTGTTTGCATAATTCAACTCTATTCATGTTATTAAACTATAATGGTTGTCACGTTTTCTAACCACCGGGCTAGAAAAGTCCAGGTATAGGGGATACTCTGGGCCCACCGCGGGCACAGATGGTAATACACGCGGTGGGTAGCTGAAGTGCAGGGCTGGATAGCCGGACACTGGAGACTGGTAAACGGATGAAGTAGCAGTAAAACAGATTACATAATCCCAGACATGTAACAGAGTTATTCAGCAGCAGGAGTCAGCAGGGAGAAACTGGAGGACAGTATGTCAGGAAACAGCAGGGAGCACAGGTGCGCTGGTCAGCGCAGGGTTAAATGCAGAAACTCAGGAACACTGGAAACCAGAGGGTTAACTCAGCAGGAGCTTCAGCAACTGAGGTGCACCTCTAGGGAAGATCACCAAGGAACTGACAACAAGGCTAGGGCAGGAAGTTCCATAAGACAGCAGAGGTCACAGGTCAATGGGCTGGACACAGGAACACTGACTCTTTAAATACTCGTGCACTGGGGGCATGCACACAGGGGCGCGCACACACGGCGCGGCAGCCAGAGCGGACGAGAGCGAGCAGGAGCGAGGAACGGTAAGTGGATGCTACCGGCAGACGCTACTGTTGGCTCCACCACGGTGGAGACAGAAATCAGGGCAGGAAAGTAAACAGGACCTGCAGCAGAGGCACGGGCACGACCGCGGACCGAATCGGTGGCTGTGGCGTGCACCGTGACAATTGATTATAATAAAATAATTTTTTATACTATTAGGCCTCGTTCACACGGCTTATTTGCCGACGGATTGGCGCCGTATTCCGCGCCGGATTTGCGCTTCAAAATGGCGTCAATCCGTCGGAGTCATTACGGTAATCCACTGCTCTCATAGAGAACAGTGGAATCCGTCGCTCCTCCCCGCTCGGCAAATCCGCCGCGGGGGGAGACAGTGACATGCACATGAGTTACGGCGCGGACGCGCCGTAAACAATGCATGGTCTATGGGGCCGGGAGCGGCGCCCGTCCCGCCCCGTATTCACGGCGGATTTGTGCGCTCAATACGGCGCACAAATCCGCCGTGAATAAGCCGTGTGAATACGGCCTTACAGTGTCTTTCTTATGAATCTTTATGTATCTTAAGAACATTCTAGATGTCAACTGTGTTATAATATTATTTTATTATTTGTCCTATTTATTTTCTATATTATTTTTCTAGACAGGATGATTCTAAAAGGCCGGTTCCTGTAATAAAGTCCTGTAGTTAAAGTAACATCAGTGGTAAATGATCGGTGACTAAAAAAAAAAACTGCCGTAAGCGCCCATAGCAACCACTCACAGCACAGCTGTCACGGTGCTCAGGGAGAGGATGGTGGATCCACTGGTCACCGCGCAGAGTTGGCAAAGCCGATGCCGAGAACCGGAATCTAAGGGGCCCCTTGTCTTCACCAATACCCGCCGCAAAGTGGGAAGGACTTTGCTGCAGGGAAACCCCCAGGTCACTACCCCCGACATAGATCCTGGCGGTGACAGTCGAAGAGGACGACACAGAGCAGGCTGGAACACAGAGTGGCAGGACTGGCAGGCACGGCTGGAACAAAGTCAGCAGACGTAGGTCAGGCAGATGGTAATAGATACAGAACGTAGAAGAGAGATGGCTAGTGAAACGTATGCACAGCCAACACGAGGAAATGGACACCAACAACTGGGCGCTGAGAGCAGGAAAAGGCATCATTAAAAAGCTCCCGCAAGAAATGGATTGGAGGAGCACAATTACCTGTTGCGCGCTAGCCCTTTAATTCCAGTGAACTGACGTGCGTGCGCCCCTAGTGGGGAGGAAGATGCAGAGGAGCCCACCTGCTGAGGAGGAAGATCGGGAGCAGGTGAGTACGGGACAGGCAGGAGCCGGGAGCAAACAGCAGCCCTGGGTGTAGCGTGGCGACGACCAGCAGCTGGGTAACAGACGTGCTTGCGGTCTGGGGTCTGTGGTCGGAGCCGTTACAACAGTCAGATGTAAAATGGGCTTACATAGTGTGGCATATGATGGGAGAAGCAGACTTTTGTATTGTGGAATTTGCAGGTCTGTTATGATAATACAGCAAAACTTTCAGAATAAATTTGGTAATTGTGCTCCACATTGGGTGAAAAAATTGGAAACCACTGGGTGTTTACATCATGGGAGAAGTCTGGGTTACCCAAATATTTCAGAAGAGACAGTGAATGCAAGCCATTTAATGAGCAAAGTCATAGAAAGTTGATCAGGCTGCATTATATGTAACTATAGGTGTCACAAACAGGGGTATTGTGTATCTTATGAAAAAGATACAGAATTACATGTTCTTCATGAGCTGAAACCAGATGAAAAACCAAAACCATAGCCATAGATTTTCCAGTAACTTTTAATTGGCTGTCAGGCTAGTGTTCAGCAATGAGGCAACCTTTCATCTCAGTGGGAAGACCAATCACTACAATGTTAGAATTTGAGGTTCAGAAAAACCATGTGCCCTTATCGGGCATCTGAGGGACTCCCTCAAAGTTATCATGTTCTGTGCAATGAGCTGGTGCAAAGTCTACACTCCCTTCCCATTTCCATTTGGATGTTCACCGCTGCCTAAATAAACCCTACCAGATTGTTGTATCAGTCAAGTCAGAAATAATGATACACCAATGCAGCACTGGCCTTCAGGATCACCAGATGTAACACTCTCAGTGCATCTGTGTCACCCCAGCTACAGGATCTGAATGAGCTGAGACAACGTATCACTGAAACAGTAGAGTCCATATCATAGAATATGCTGGTACGTGTCTGGAGATAACTAGACTACCACCAAGACATGTTCCGTGTTACCAATAGAAAACACTTTGAACATTTGTAGTGTATAAATAACACCTGGATAGATGGGGTGCCTGTTCATATTAATAAATTTGTGTTCTCTCAGTTATGAATACTAAGGGTGACTGTAACGGGTGTCCCCGCGACCCCCGTGTCGGGTCGCGGGCACAACCGCACCTCTGCAACGTCCTCGGCTGCGAGCAGCGCCGCAGCATGGTACTCTGCCCCACGCTTACCTTGCCGCGCTCCTATTTCCGTCCCGGCGTGCGCTCCTGCTGCTGGACGGGTGCGTGCTCACCTTCTAGGGTGCACGCGCGGTACTGCAGCTAAATTTAAAGGGACAGCGCACCGGTGATTGGTTTCACCAGGCGCTGATCCTATTTAAGTCCTGCCCTTTCCTCATAACCCTGCCGAATCTATAGTGCCCTGTGCCTAGAGAGGAAGCATTCCATAAGTGTCTTTTGTCTTTACTGTGTACCATACTGTTTGCCTCCATCCCTCGACCACAATCCATTGCCGCCTGTCCTGACCTTACCGCCTGTCCCTGACTAAGAACCTGCTTTACGATTTTGTACGTCGCCGCACCTCGGCTGGCGTCGTAGCAAGTCCATCCCGCTCCCTGGCGTGGCTTACACCATCGCTTGTGGTGGTCCAGAGGATCCACTGCCATTGACCATTACAGTGACATGTATGAACAGGGCTGTGCTAGTTTTCTGCCATACTTTGAGCCAAAAAACTGTCATAGCCCTTATCTGTCAGATATATGAATAGTCATAAGCCAAAACTTGGTGCAGTCTGTACTAGACATGACACTTCTAAATGCATCAAGAATGCGCCGAAGTTTGGTGCGTAACTACCATACAAATCCATATCATGGCTCATAACACTCTGTGCACCAAAATGTTTTGTGCATACCACTCTTTTATACATACTGTTGTATTCTACACCCCTCTTTATTGATTTAGAACGGATGTGTCGACACTAAGCTCGACATTGGCTTGACTTCTGAAACAGTACAGGATTTGGATTTCCCCAAATCTGAATTCTTTCTCTGGCCTTCGTCTGTTTAGCTCATGAAGGATTCAATTAACTGGCAATATCAGAGCTTCCTTTCTAATTCACGGGGCCTCTACAGTACTTCTTTATGATTCTAAATTTATGTGCAGACAATAAGAACTTTTCTCTGTTAATTTCTGTATGAATCGGACAAAAAACCGGGACATGCTCTATTGGATGGAATACTTTGGACATTTTTCAATGAAGTCTGTGCCGCTCTGCCTTGTGCATGCTGACTTAAGAAAACTGTAAGCAATGAGCAGGATAAGGTCTGGATGGCTTCCTTTTCACTGTCAGTAAACAAAGATCTTGAAATATATGAGGAATGCTAACAAAATTTGTTGCAAAACTTTTCACTGTATAAATATAGTAAAGGTATTTTAGCATGTTCAATATATGCAACACCAAAAAGAGTATATCACAGAAAAACATAAAAATATCCCAATCTAAAATATCAATCCTTCATTATACAATATATTAAAACATGTCATAGAAAAAACCTAATCTTTTTTTACGTTTTAAGATAATAATTTAAAAAACAATATCAATGGAAAAACACATTATTCAAAAAATGGGCCCAACCGCTTACAAAGCAACAATTTAAGTAACTTACAATAAAGGCCATTCCCACCGACCCCAGTTTAAATTGATGGGGTCCAAAAGGGAAAAAAAATACCCCAAAAAATGAGGCCCTTTTTTTAAAGGGTTTACTTTTATTTCCCCCTGTGCCCCCTCCCGGGGGGCCCTCCCAAAAAAATTATGGGGTGATCGTTTCTGATGGGGCGACCCCCCCAAAACTAGTCCTGACCCTAGGTCTCCCTAAAAATTCCCCTTAGTGAGGGCCAATGGGTTTAGTTAGAGAGGGGCGAATCGTTTCCCTAAGGGATTTTGGAAATTTTCCATTTATTTTTTAGGAAAACTTCGGTTCGGAATGAAGTCGAATTTGGGGTACTTGGGGGGGAACCCAAAGGGGTTTTTTTTGGGCTTTGTATTGATAAAAGGGTTTGCGAGACTGGCGCACATGGGGCAAAGAAACTCTGGGAGGAAAAAGGGTTTTTAGCCTGAATGAATGGCAGAGATAAAGGGCCAAATTAAGGGGAGGCGGGATTCTGTAAAAACGTACCCCCATTTATAAAAAGTCCAGGGGTGACGTGGGAAGCCCCCAAAAACCCTTTCCCCACTATGTTTCATCGGGGAAGGTGCTGCCGCAGCTGATAGTCTTATTGAAGAATTGATTTTTTTTATAGCGATTTCTTTTGGGGTGTCCCCCAGCTTGTTCAG
Source organism: Phyllomedusa bahiana (assembly GCA_025379985.1). Lineage (NCBI taxonomy): Eukaryota > Metazoa > Chordata > Amphibia > Anura > Hylidae > Phyllomedusa > Phyllomedusa bahiana. The sequence continues at coordinate 25,969 of JAODAL010041617.1, read as the reverse complement.
GGGATGTTCTTCCTTAATGTTCTATTTCTAATTTTTTGGGGTATGGATCTGAAATCCATTTGTGCGTCCACTGCAGCTGTTTTTCATTCAAACCCCAAGGGGATCTAAGCCGGGTTCCTGTTGTATTCATTTAAAAAAAAAAAAACAGCGTTTTTAAAATACAAATACCATTTTCATTTTTGGTTGCTCAATTCTATTGCGAAATTTTAACATGGGGGGTTAAATTTAAAGCTTTTGGTTTTGCTGGTGTGCTGCCCCCAAGAAACCTTTTCTTTTTAAAACGCCAAAATATAAAATTTTTGCTGTAGTCAAATTTCAAAAGGGCCAAAGGTTAATTAAAAAACTGTTTTCTCTTTTTTTGTTTTGGGTAGAAAAACACGCAATTGTAACACGCTCCCAAAGCTCTTATTTTGGGGGGCCTAAAATTCTTTGGGGCAATTTACACCCGGGGGTTAAATTTAAAAGGTTGTTTTGTTTGGTTTTGTGTTGCCCCCCAAAAATAAAAACCGGGGTTTCCCCTTTTCAACGCCCCAAAAAAAAATTTAAAAAAATAAAATTTTTTCCTTTTTTGGAAAAGGCATTTTTTTTTTTTTTTTTTTTTTAAATTCACAAGCAAAGGTTAATTAAAAACTGTTTTCTTTTGTTGTGGGGGCTTAAAAAAAACCCCGCAATTGTAACCCCGTTTACAAAGCTACTATTTTGGGTGCGGGCTCAATTTTTTGGCGAAATTTTACATCCAGGGGTTAATTAAGGGGTTTTTTTGGGCCGGTGTTGCTGACAAAAAAAAAACCGTCTTTTTAAAACCCCAAAAAATATAAAAATTTTTTCCTGTTACCCCTAATCACAAGAAAAGGTTAATTAAAAACTGTTTTTTCCTTGTTGTGTGGCGTAAAAAACCCCACCCCAATTTGAAAAAACGCTACAAAGAAAAATTAGTTTGTGCGGCTAAAATTCTTTGGCGCAATTTACATCCGGGGGTTAAAATTAAGCGTTTTTTTTGGGGTGTGCTGAAAAAAATAAACCTTTTTTTAAAAGGGGAAAAATATAAAATTTTTCCTTTTTAGCCAAAATTCCAAGAAAAAGGTTAATTAAAATTGTATCTCTTTTTTGGGTGTGGCTTTGGAAAACACGAAATTGTAACGGGCTACAAAAGCTACTATTTTGGGGGCCCTAAATTTTCTTTGGCGAAAATTTACACCCGGGTTTTTAAATTTAAAGCGTTTTTTGTTGGTGTGTGACAAAAAAAAAAAACCGTTTTTTTTCCAACCCCCAAAATATATACATTTTTCCTGTGGGCCAAATTTTAGGTCCGAAAGGTTTAAATTTTAAGCTGTTTGCGTTTAACTTTTTGAAAAACACACAGTGTTTTTTAAAACGAAAATAAAAGGAAATTTTTTTTCCTGGCCTTTTGTGGAGCGAAATTTTTATCCAAGGGTTCCCCCCAAGCTTTTTACGGGGTTTTCTTTTGGGAATTAAAAAAAGGGTGATATTTATCATATACAGATATCATATCAAAACAGTGTCTTTTCATTTTAGAACAAACGTATGTCAGACGGGAGGGGGGGCAGGCCCCTGCACCTGGGGAAATGGAGTGGCCCGGGAGCGGGTCAGGGCCCTTTCACCTGTCCTCACCCCGCCTTTGTCCACCCGGCCCCCTTCCCCAGAGTTTCTACTTGTGGTCTGGGCTCAGGGCCAATAAAAGCGAGGATAAAACAATTTGAGGAGGGCAGTCACCCAGCTTTTGGGCAGCAAAAGGAAAAAGGGGGCCCAAATATCCCCGGGCTTTTTTGCAGTAGGCGGCAAAGTTTTAAAAATTGGAGAGTGGCATGGGAGGTCATGTTGTTTGGAGGTCAGCCTGGGTTTTTCCCAAAGGGGCCCGGGGTGATGGGGGACAGCAGTGACGATAAAAACAAAAATTTGGTGATGATGTACCCGACTGCATTTGGGGGGGCCGGGTGAGGAAAGGGGGCTTCATCATCGTCAGGAGAAGAGGGGTCAGTTTTGCGGTCAGGCCGGGCAGCGCAAGTGGGTCTTTTGGCCGTGGGGTCAGCAAGATAGCAGCAGGGGTGAGGTCGGGAGCCAAGCGGCCACGGGGTAAAAAAACCCCCTTTGAGGTCCCCGAAAGGGAGCGGACAGGGGCTCAGCGACGGCCCGGGGGCAGTAGTTTACTCAGTGCGGGGGTTGGCGGTTTTAAAAATTTCCGGGCACTCGGCGGTGTGGCAGTTTTTGCTAAGGGCAGGAGGGGGCCGAAAAAATGGGTATATGTTTGAATCTTTGGGGAGGGAAAATGGGAAACGTGGCAGGGAGTAAAGTTTGGGACCACGGGGCCCGGTTTAAAAAAAATGCAGCGTCACCATTTGGTTTGGGTGGGGGGGAAAAAGTGGTTTAGATGTTGGGGGTTAATCCCGCCGCCGCGCCAGCAAGCGCGGGCCCCAAAGGGACGCATTTTCCATTGCCCGGGCCCGTTTAAGGCTTTCCCCACTCTTTCAGGGAAAGGGGGCTGTTTCTCTTTGGGAAAATCTTCCCCGGTCCGATGCTCCCGCCTCGCCTCATGGGGCCAAACGGGGTTCAGCGAGGCGATTGCAAAGGGACAAAAAAGTATTTTCCCCAACCCCTCTAAGGTGCAGCAAACCCCGAACCCTTCTCCTGTCCAAATTGTTGGTTCTGCAGTCCCCCCCTTTTCCAAAAAGGTGGGAAATCTGCCCCCGTTCAGAAAAACTAATGGGGTTGTGCCGAGCCCAAGGTTTGGGGAGTTTTAAAACCCTAATTTCTTATTTCCCAAAAAAGCAGTACCGCACCCTTTATTTAAAAATCTAAAAACCCGGGAAAGGGGGGGTTTAGTCCTTGAGCTTATCGGGTTTGGGTTCCAAGGTGCACCCGGGAGCGCCCGGGCGTTTTGGAGCTGTAAACACCGGGGCCCGGGCCAGGGACTTTTCCTTTAAAGGGGCCCCCTGGGTGAAGGGGGCTTTTCCGCCCCGGGGGACACCCAAAAACTTGGGCAAGGGGGGACGCCCCTTTCTCCCCCCAAAGTTGTCAAATTTCTGCCCCCGCGCCAAAGTCCGCCTCCCTTTCCCTTTCCCCCCACCACCATTTTCCCGCCTCCACAAGTACTGGGTCCTCATACCCCTTTTGTAGGGCCAACCAAAAAAAAGGTGGGCACCGTTTTTAACCCTGGCTTTGGGCCCCGGCGAACGAAGTCCACAGGGGAAAGGAAAATGCTCGCGTTTTATGCCCGCCCAAAAAATCGATGTGTGGGTTTTTCCCTGCCAACTGCAAATCGGAAAAAATGGTGAAGGGCAATGGGAGGGGAAAATTTGGGGTCCGCGCTGCAAGGGGGGTGGTCCCCGCGCCCTGCAAGGGGCATGTGTTCAAAACTGGTTGTGAAAAAGGGTTTTGAAGGGCTTCCCCGACTTCAAAAACACTTGAAAATGGCCCCGGAAACTGTTTCATGCACTTTTTCCATTGCAAAACCCGGAAAAACCCTCCTCGATTTTCAGCGGCAGAAAAGGGGCCCCCCCCCAAACACCTTGAAAAAAGCGATGTTTCCACCCGCTGGAATTCCCGCCTGCACATGGGTTTTGGCCCCCCCTGTATGAAAAGAGAAAAGGGCCCTTTTCGTTTTTTGATGAAACCAGGCCCAAAAAGAAAGTCCCCCCCGTGTAAAATTTGATGTCAAACCAAATGGAAAAATTTATGCGTGACACCCGCCGTTTGTTGAGGCCAAATTTGAGGAGGCCACGTTATTTTTCAGCCAAACCCGGACTACGGGATGAATAACATCCCTTCCCCTGCTTCATGTCCCGGAAAAAAGTTTCTGAAAAAAACTGTCTGGGGAGGGGGGCTGGAGACCGGGGGGGACTCACATCATGGCCAATGAGGGCCGGTGGGGACTTTTAAAAAAGGGGGGGAGGGGGGGACATTGGCCGGGAGAAGAAATTTTTTGGTGAAAAAGGTGGATTTTCTACCCAAAGGGGACAAGAGGGGGAGGGGGAGCAGCTGGAGGAGGTGGATGGAAGTGAGGAAGATGAGGCAGATGACCCCCCAAAACCCCCGTGGCAGTTTTAACAGTGGAAATGGAGGGGAGGGAGGCCCCCCGGAGTCACTTGTTTCAGATGGCCCCCAGCTTTCTTATTTGCCTGGCTAGTGACAGCGGGGAAAAGTCGCATCCCGGGAGGGGGTTGAATTCTGGCCTTTTCCCCCCCTATTGGACCCTCGTAACCCGGGCCAAAAAAGGGGGCCTTTTTTTACAAGTATTGAGAGGGAAGACAAACTCAAAAACATAGGGGAAAACCTCCGTAATCAGTTTTCCGCTGCCCATGTGGGGGCCCTCGTTTCCCCCCCCTCTGACAGGTTGACCGGGGGGTTCCCCAGCGCCCCAGTATACTTTCCGCGGTGCTGGGGGGGAAGGGGGGGGGGGTAGGGGCAGTACCAGCCCCCATCATAGTAAACCCAAGTTTGGCGTCCCCTGATGAGAGCTTCCTTAAACCCGTGGGGAGGGGGAGTCCCCAGCCAAACAGCAGGCGGACCTTTAGCAGTCCCTGAACCCAAAAAGGTTGTGGCAATTGGGGCAGCCAAATCTGGCCCCCCTCAGTTAAAAGGGTCCGTTTGGGCTACTGGGCACCAAAAAATGGTTTTGTGGCCCCAACTTGCCGAGTTTGCAGTGGGGAAAAATTCCCCGGGGCCCCGGGCCCGTAGTTTTGGATCAGAGGGGTGTTCCCGTTTCGGGGGGGGCCCTTTTTTACCCCCAAGGGGGGGAAAACCCCCCCTTTTCAGGGAAATGTGGGAAAAGGGGGTGAACCCTTTTTTCAAGAAAGAATCAGGCGTGGATCGGCCAGGATTTCCAAAAAACCCAAAGCCTTTTGGGTCCCGTCTGGGTTAAAAATACCTGCCCCAGCCACTATTCTGATGCCCCACCCGCCTGAAGGGCCCAATCTGCTGGGCCCGTTTCTCCAAACCCGCCCCACCCCAAACTTTTTTAGGGGCTGGATTTTGCCCCCCAAACCCCCACACTCTGTCATTGTTTCCACTCTAAAGACCCCATGGGTGCTGCTTTTGGCTGCTGCCATTTTCCTCCACACTGTGTTTATTGTGCCACTCCTGGGGCCTCATGCGCTTGGGCCCCCGTGACCTCCCCTTTTCGTCATTGTTCCAAATCTTGGCTTCCCCCTGTTTTTTCCACCTCCAGGGAAAGTCATTTTTGCAAAAAATCTGCCCCCCATGCTGCTGCTGTGATCCTGCCGTGCCCTCCCCCAAAAGTGTCATTGTGCCACTGTTTTACTTATGCTGCTGCCGCCGTGACCTTCCCCTTCATTTATTGTGCCATTCTGTGGCTTCCTCCTGGGTTTTTCCCCCTCCCGAAAGCATTGTGCCCCTGCCCGATCTCTTTCTGCGCTGTTTTGACCTTTTCCCCACTGTGTGATTGTGCCACTCTGTGGCCTAATACTGTTTTGCCGCATCCAGAATGTCATTGTGCCACTGCCTGATCTCATACTGCTGCCGCCGTGACCTCCACACTGTGTGATTGTGCCACTCTGTGGCCTAATACTGTTTAGCCGCCTCCAGAATGTCATTGTGCCACTGCCTGATCTCATACTGCTGCTGCCGTGACCTCCACACTGTGTGATTGTGCCACTCTGTGGCCTAATACTGTTTAGCCGCCTCCAGAATGTCATTGTGCCACTGCCTGATCTCATACTGCTGCCGCCGTGACCTCCACACTGTGTGATTGTGCCACTCTGTGGCCTAATACTGTTTTGCCGCCTCCAGAATGTCATTGTGCCACTGCCTGATCTCATGCTGCTGCTGTCGTGACCTCCACACTGTATCATTGTGCCACTCTGTGGCCTAATACTGTTTTGCCGCCTCCAGAATGTCATTGTGCCACTGCCTGATCTCATGCTGCTGCTGTCGTGACCTCCACACTGTATCATTGTGTCACTCTGTGGCCTAATACTGTTTTGCCGCCTCCAGAATGTCATTGTGCCACTGCCTGACCTCATACTGCTGCCGCCGTGACCTCCGCTCTCAGTCATTGTGCCACTCTGTGGCTTCCTCGTGTTTTGCCACCTCCAGAATGTCATTGTGCCACTGCCTGACCTCATGCTGCTGTGGCTGCCGCCGTCACCTCCACACTCTGTCACTAATGTTGCCACCTGAGCTCTCAGCTTGTTTTTTTCCAGCTTTCGCTGGCATGACTTTATCAGGCTACATTCCCGCTTGAGTTTTTTGGTCAGTTTTGCCCTCTTAAGTGCCCAGGGAATTTTATAGTGAAGCGATTCTAAGAGCGGCGGCAGTCATGTGCGTGTCATACTAAAACACAACACTGTATGAATACCAAACCAAGCTCCCTCTGCATATTTAAGCATGGCACAACGTTCTACAGCACCCTGCAGGCTCTGTGCAGCCTGGAAATAGCTGCTTTTTAACGTGATTCGTGCCAAAGTAATTCGGAACGAAACGAATTTTGTCGGAAAATTCGGCGAAGTGACCGAATCGAATTTTTGAGAAATTCGCCCATCTCTAGGTATAGTCTATAAGACAAAAAAAGAGAGATTTGGATGTTATCCCGACGCGTTTCCCCTACTTAGGTTCATCAGGGGAGTATATCTTTTAGATAGACAAAGATAAGCTACGCCACGATGAATAAACACCAAAAAGAGACCAAAGATGGGATTGGAAGAAGGATGTCCCTAAGTTCTACCAGGTGAAATGAGAATTGCACCTAGGATGAGAATGATAGAGAGACGTGGCCACACATCCAACAACTGGTATGTGAAATGCTTTGACAACAAGAGGAGAATTTGCTGTAACTAGTATGTAACTGCCTCTTTGTCCCTCACATTATCATAATAAATTATCATCATTAAATGTCTTTACCTTAACACAGGATGCAGTCAGTATGTAATAAAATAATACAGCAGCTTCTATGAGAATATAATCCAAAGATAGAGACAAAACCCAAATCACATATTCCATTTTCAGTTTTGCATATTTTTTTTCCGTTTTACCTCCCTTGATTTAGACTGATAATTTATTGACTGTAGGTTTCTACTCTTGGACAAGAAGCAGAAGTCGATTGCCACCGGTCCAATATTCATATAAAAATATCCAATTTATTGAAGCAATATAAAATAAGCCAGAATCAAAATGTGTGCACAAGATGGCCAGAGGGGCTGACAAGCTGACGCGTTTCGGGCCGGAAGTTGCCCTTAGTCTTAGCTAAGACTAAGGGCTTATTTTAAACTGCTTCAATAAATTGGATATTTTTATATGAAAATTTGACTAGTGCCAATCGACTTCTGCTTCTTGTCTCTGACTACGTTGCGTTTCATGGGACGCGGATTTGAGCATGTACTACTTAACTGGACTGATTATAAAGCATTAGGAAGTGAGTCGGCTATTCCTTCTTTTTATTGAAAGGTTTCTACTCTTCCAATGGATGCATGTGTCCAAGGATGTATTCATAATAGATACAGACCAAGCTCATAAAAAGAGGGGCATACTACTGGTTGGTCCCATGTCTTTTGCTATATGATTGCAGGAACCTGTGCAGAATTTGTCTCTTCAGGGAAACTGCATTGTTAGCAGACAAACAACAAAGCTTTAGTCCTAAATTACAATGGCTAGTACCATAATGGGCCACCCTTGCTTTGCCTAAACTCAGGGCTGCCATAAGTAATTTCAGGGTCCCACACAACCAAAGCATTTGGGTCCCTGCTCGTTACCAGTTTCTGTCTTGCACCATATCAGTGGGTCCCTTTTTAAAATTTGATTAGGGCCCCTGACTGTACTGCCAATACTGATGGCACCCATGCTTAAGACAATGTATAAGTCACAGATAAATTGGATTTACCCCTTAACACTCTATGATTTAATATTACATAATGGAGGCATTAGAAAGGTATGGAGCAGGCTCATGCATGTAGTCGGCTCAATATCAAGTCTTTTTCAGCTGATATCCACTCCGATACTTTGATCCTAGCCAATTAACCACTTAGAGACCATGGCCAATGCAAATGTGGGAGCGCAACATCTGAGCCCCCTCTCGATTTTCCCCGCAGAGCAATCACGGGTGCTGTTCTGTTGTCATGACATCAAAGGCTTTTCATAAAGGCAGTCTGGTCAGCCATTATTATGCTTCTATTATACCCAGCCCAAGGCAAGGTGTATTAGGAGATCACTGAAATGTCTATAAACTCCAGTACATAAGTACTAGCGATCAAGTCACAGCATGTTCAAATCCCCTAGGGGACTAAAAATTATAGTAAAAAAGTGTAAATAATATAATTTGTCTCACTACATCCATAAAAATCTAAATTAATGCAGTTATTTATCCTGCATAGTAAACACCGAAAAAATAAAACACCCTATGCCAAAATAGTTTTTTTCCTCATGTCACCTTCTGAAAGGTTACATATACCCCACATAGTTACCAATAAAGCCTAAGGGTGACATGCATGAACTTTGACGCTGACAGGCCAGTACTAAATAGCTTTAAGGTAGAGTAGAATATGGCAGAATCTATGAACCTGTTCTTCTGCAGGTCTTACATACAGGCACAGTGTAGAGCCCATACCACAAGTCTGGCTCAGGCACCACCTTTACCCTGGTCTGGCTGTTCTTCTGCAGGTCACACATACAGACGCAGTCTACTGCCAATACCACAAGTCTGGCTCAGGCACCACCTTTACCCTGGTCTGGTTGTTCTTCTGCAGGTCATACATACAGGCGCAGTGTAGAGCCAATACCACAAGTCTGGCACAGGCACCACCTTTACCCTAGTCTGGCTGTTCTTTTGCAGGCCATACATACAGGACAGTGTAGAGCCAATACCACAAGTCTGGCTCAGGCACCACCTTTACCCTGGTCTGCCTGTTCTTCTGCAGGTCATACATACAGGGCAGTGTAAAGCCAATACCACAAGTCTGGCTCAGGCACCACCTTTACCCTGGTCTGCCTGTTCTTCTGCAGGCCATACATACAGGACAGTGTAGAGCCAATACCAAAAGTCTGGCTTAGGCACCACCTTTACCCTGGTCTGGCTGTTCTTCTGCGGGTCATACATACAGGGCAGTGTAGAGCCAATACCACAAGTCTGGCTCAGGCACCACCTTTACCCTGGTCTGGCTGTTCTTCTGCAGGTCATACATACAGGGCAGTGTAGAGCTAATACCACAAGTCTGGCTCAGACACCACCTTTACCCTGGTCTGGCTGTTCTTCTGCAGGTCATACATACAGGGCAGTGTAGAGCCAATACCACAAGTCTTTCTCAGGCACCACCTTTAAAGGGAATAGGTCACCAATTGTTTTTTGTATGTTTTTTTTACTTATTAAAACAAAACCCTGATCCATATTCTTTTCTTTTCCACTGTTTTTATTTTTTTTATTGTAAATTTCTCAATTCAGTCGTCTATATATGATTGTGGTTAAAGCTTTCTTGCCTGCACGGCTTTTAACAGCATTAAAAGTGAGGTTTTACAGCAGCTTCATGCACATAGGAGACATAAGAATGACTCAGTCCCATTGACTACAATAGGCGAGATATCTAGACACAGAGACCTGGGAAGAAGTCAGTGTGCAGGGAGGAGGAGAGTGGGAGCTGTGACATTTCCTACTGTGACTGGTGGATCCTGTAACGGCGGGGTAGTGGATCCGCTGGACCACCGCAAGCAATGATAGTTAAGCCACGCCAGGGAACGAAATCTAAGTAGCCCCCGGTTTTCACCAGAGCCCGCCGCAAAGCGGGATGGACTTGCTGCGGCGTGAGGCTACCAGGTCGTCCCCCCTGACGTGACTTGCTTGCGATGGCGGCCGAGGTGCAGCGTGGTACAGAGTCGTAGTCCGAGAATCGTAGTCGTGGGCAGGCAGAAGGTCAGGGCAGGCGGCAATGGTTCGTGGTCGTAGACAGGCAGGAAGGTCAGGGCAGGCGGCAGAGGTTCGGAGTCGAGAAACGTAGCAAGAGGTCTGGTACACGGTAGGGCGAGAATACACTTAGGAAAAGCTTTTACTAAGGCATGAGGCAACATAGATCCAGCAAGGAGTGATTGTGGACCGTGACCTTAAATAGGGGAAGCGCCCGGCAATTAGCCAATTATCGGGGCGCTGGCCCTTTAAATCCCCGAGAACGAGCGCGCGCGCGCCTTAGGAAACGGGCACGCGCGCCTCGGCCGGCAGAGGGCGCGGACGGCACAGGAGCGAGGTCAGGTGAGTCCCCGGCAGGAGCGGACCCCCGGCTCGTCCCGCGGCCAGCGGCGGCACCCGACCCCGGTGGGCGCCCGGGGGGGCAGCCACGGGTGCGCCCGCGGCCCGAGGAGCGGGGCAGGCCGCGACAGTACCCCCCCCCCTTAGGTCTCCCCCTCTTTTTAGGCTGAAGGAACTTACGGATCAGATCTCGGTTCAGGATATTGGACTCCAGTTCCCAGGACCTCTCTTCGGGGCCGAAGCCCCTTCAATCTACAAGAAAGAATCGCTTACCCCTGACGATCTTCATGTCTAAGATGTCCTTCACTTCAAAAACATCAGGGATTCTAGCACCGAGACGGAGCAGCGCTCCTCTGGGAGAACCGGTTCAGGAACCAGAGGCTTTAGGAGGGAGACATGAAAGGCATTAAGAACCCGAGAGATGGAGGCAGGCAGAGTTTATAGGACACCGGGTTCAGTTGTCGCAGTATTCTAAGAGGTCCAGAAACCGCGGACCCAATTATAGCTGGGATCTTGAGGCGTATGTATTTAGAAGAGAGCCACACTTTATCCCCTGGGAGGAACGTTGGGGAAGGTCTTCTCCTCTTGTCAGCTTGGTCTTCATGTGGGCTGAAGCCTGGAGTAAGGCTTGTCGGGTCTCTCGCCAAATGACCCTGATATCCTGAACCTGGTTGTCCACGGCGGGAACCTCGGAGGCGGAAGCCAGGGGGAGGGGAGGGCGCGGGTGACGGCCATAGACCACCAGGAACGGAGAACGGCCAGTTGAGTCGGAGTCCCGATGATTATATGAGAACTCGGCCCAAGGCAGCAATTCGGACCAGTTGTCCTGACGTCCGGACACAAAGTGCCGTAGATACTCCCCCAAGATCTGGTTTACCCTCTCCACCTGCCCATTTGTCTGGGGATGATATGCAGAAGAGAAATCCAGCTTGATTTGCAACCGGGAACACAGGGCACGCCAGAACTTAGAGACAAATTGGACGCCTCGGTCGGAGACGATGTGGGATGGTAAACCATGCAGGCGAAAGATGTGATGGAAGAAGTGTCCCGCCAATTGGGGAGCAGAAGGGAGACCAGGAAGCGGCACAAAGTGGGACATCTTTGAAAATCGGTCAGTGACCACCCAGATGACCGAGTTTCCCGAAGGAGGAAGGTCCGTGATAAAGTCCATGCCTATGTGTGTCCATGGGGACTCTGGAACAGGCAGAGGGACTAAGATACCAGTGGGCCTGTGGTGAGAGACCTTGTTTTGGGCACATATGGTGCAGGAGAGAACTAAGTCCTTGACGTCTTGGAGCAGGGTTGGCCACCAGTAGTGTCGCGAGATGAGGACGTAGGATTTCCGTACGCTGGGGTGGCCGGCCAGAAGAGAACTATGCTCCCAACCCAGAATCCTCCTCCTGAGCGCGGGACGCACGTAGGTTCTGCCCAGAGGAACGTTACGGAGATCCACAGGAGCCGCATGAATCAGCCGTTCAGGAGTTATGATGTGCTGTGGATCCGCTGGACCACCGCAAGCGATGATAGTTAAGCCACACCAGGGAACGGAATCTAAGTAGCCCCCGGTTTTCACCAGAGCCCGCCGCAAAGCGGGATGGACTTGCTGCGGCGTGAGGCTACCAGGTCGTCCCCACTGACGTGACTTGCTGCGATGGCGGCCGAGGTGCAGCGTGGTACAGAGTCGTAGTCCGAGAATCGTAGTCGTGGGCAGGCAGAAGGTCAGGGCAGGCGGCAATGGTTCGTGGTCGTAGACAGGCAGGAAACTCAGGGCAGGCGGCAGAGGTTCGGAGTCGAGAAACGTAGCAAGAGGTCTGGTACACGGTAGGGCGAGAATACACTTAGGAAACGCTTTTACTAAGGCACGAGGCAACATAGATCCAGCAAGGAGTGATTGTGGACCATGACCTTAAATAGGGGAAGCGCCCGGCAATTAGCCAATTATCGGGGCGCTGGCCCTTTAAATCCCCGAGAACGAGCACGCACCTTAGGAAACGGGCACGCGCGCCTCGGCCGGCAGAGGGCGCGGACGGCACAGGAGCGAGGTCAGGTGAGTCCCCGGCAGGAGCGGACCCCCGACTCGTCCCGCGTCCAGCGGCGGCACCCAAACCCGGTGGGCGCCCGGAGGGGCGGCCACGGGTGCGCCCGCGGCCCGCGGGCCGAGGAGCGGGGCAGGGTGCGACAGATCCTGTGTTATCTATATACATTGGTGTCTCCTTTCAGTCTGACCCTGCTTGTGCTGATAATGAGCAGACTACTGCAAATGTCTCTTTACAGAACAGGAAGTGTCAGACTATTAACAGGCCTCGTGGCCAAAGTGAAAACTGCAGTACTAAAGAATTTTTTTTAAATATTGAAAGTGATATGGAAAATAAAAAGAAAAAAAAATTATAAAAAATGTGTTTACCATAAAAACCATGTGCAATTGTTATTCTCTACAGTCTTCTGTTTTTTTCTGTTTTTCTTTTAAATGGGACATCATGTAAGTGCTCAGAATGGTGATGTCTGGGGAGATGAAAACGGTAAAAAAAAAATCACAGAATATAACAAATTCACTTTTTTGAGAGCCTTATGTCTACATATTAGTCACAGAAAAAGAAAAACTCTCTTTAAAACACAACTTTTAATTAATATATCAAAAATGTAATAGTCTAACCCCTAGTGGGTACCAAGGGGAACATAAATAAAGGGATAATATCCAAACTCTTATCTAGGCACACATAGAGGGAAAATACAGACATAGATTATTGGTATTATAGTCAAGGACTTACGGTTTAGAAGATCCCGATCTTTTCCAGAGAGTAGCAGAATGTCTGTATTAAAAAATATGACATACGACAGACATCCTACAAAAAATCCCTACAATAAAGACCTATTGAGGCAGAGTAATTGCTCGAAAGGGGCGGCCCCACTTATTAGTGGCTCTCCCTACAATAGATCCTATCCTTTATTCAGAATAATCTCAAGTCTGTGTATATATTATATACAGACTTTTTTTTCTATTTCAAAATGGCAGGAGTATTGTATAAAAAAAAAAAAAATAACTTGACAACCTCATTAACACACAGGGCGACATGTATGAACAGGGCTGCGCCAGATATCTGGCGTCTTTTTAGTCTGATATCAGGCGCAACCCCGTTCATATATTTTTAAATTTCCCGCACGCCACCCTCGGGCGCATTACATAGCTGGGGGTGCATGCAGGAGGCGGGTTGCACTAGAACTGTAGCGAAGCTACATATTTATAGCTTTGCTTCGGCATTTCTAGGTGCATTACTGCTGGGACAGGGAGACCACTTTCAAAGTGCTACACCTGAGCCAGAAATGTTGCCCGAGCACGGGAATGCATATGATTTATGAACTGCTGTAGAGCGGGTTCATACATCAGGCGCATTCTAGACTTATGTTAGGCGCATGAAATTTGGCGTTAGCACACCAAATTTCATACATGTCACCCAAAATGTCCTTTTGATGATACCTAAACATCATGTTTTTACCTTTTCTGTATTGAACTACCAGACAGTGCATCACTGCACAAAGCAGAGACCCTGGCAATGTTTTTGTTCTCATATTTGCGCATTATATATTTTGCCTACTACTTTACTGTTTTACTTTTACTTGTCTAGTTCCTCATCTGCAAAACCAATATCTGTAATCTGTTAAGAAAATAAAAAAGGATTTGTTCCTGTTCCAGTAAATTGCATTTGTTGTGACATGGTTTGGAGATAGTCGCTCATCTTTTTAATGACTATTTATATGCGGAATGAAAAAAATATTTATTTAATACATATTAATGTTCACATGTGTTGCTGATATTAAAGAAGATTTTTTCCATAAGAGGAAACACAAGAGTAAAGGGGTCTACATGGGTTTACATTTTTGTGACATTTCTACCGTTTTTGCATTACTTCTTTGTTTATTTTAAACAAATGCAATGAAATTATTTACTTTTTTATTTTACACAAAAAATACTGAAAAAAACCTGTCGGAAATCCACAAAATTGTCATTGTGAAAATACCCATAAACTGGCTTTAGTATCTGTAGATCCCTGATAACTTGCGTACATTTCCTTTACTATTGAGTTTTATTTTGACATGTTTCTCTAGATCCCTTCACTGCTCTTATTCTAAGGTTAATAACTGTGCTTGGAAAGAAAGGCAATCATCCGCTTTTATATTCCGGCACTTGGAATACAGTAAGTGTAATATTCTTGATGTTAAAGTTGGGGTTGCTTGGGTTCAGTTAACAGACAAAGTTTGCCGTAGTCTTTGGTCTCCCTGACGAGAAGACACGATTTCTCATTTACAAAACTAGAATAGGATGTTGGGGGTCTGTGAACTATGCTTCAAAGATGCATCAGACTGCACCTTGTCTACAGTCATTTTTCCCTCACTGAATCCCACTGATAGCTTTACATTTTAATTGAAACATTGAATGAATGAATGAATGAACGAATGAATAAATTGTTCAAGAACAAACATTTACCTAAAAATATCTGCAAAGATATCTGTTCAAGATTTCTCCAAGAAGGTAATATTTGCATGCTTTAGAACCATAGGGATGAGTGCCAAAAAGTTGTCATAAGGGTGCATGGGAGGTTAAGGGCAGATGAGAGAGCACAGTGCAGGGGTATAACAAGTTCTCATGAAGCCCCAAGGCAAAAACATAGAATGGGGTCCCACTCCACCATGACCATCTTCTGTAGTAAGATCAAAACATAGATATCTTTAGCCAAAGATCGAATCTCAGTTCACCTAATTCATTTGGTTCTCGGCAATATGGGTCGGAACACCAATGGATCGGCTGCTGACTCCTACATTGGTTTGTCTGGCATTTCACCCAATGGACTGTTGTGTCTCCTAAAAATGCACAACAATATCAGGTGAGTGCAAAATATCACACTCTGGTATTATTTATTAAAAATGGTATCACACTAAGAGGCGCTTTGTGTGTTTTGACTTCTTCTGCTTTTTCTTGTTTCAAAACATGAACATAATGTCACAAAAGAGGTTTCAGCACGGGAATAATGGACATAATGTTGTCACAGTACAAGTAGAATCTGGACAGTAGTGTTCCTTGAAGGTGGCTCTGATCAATTCGACACAGGTTCAAAAGAACTAAACCCGTTTTTTGTTCTCTAACCATTACTGTAACCTTAACCCTAAGTTGGGTTAAGTGATGTTTAAGTGGTTCTAGGGGTTAAGTTATCAGCCTGGTGATGCAATGCTCCTGTTGCAGCCTAACTTCCTGCCCAACATCACATCTGACATCACTTCCTGTTATTTTAACATTGGTCCAATTTTGTGGTAACTGAAAGTGACCTTGTATAGTGCACACCATGAAACCTCAACTATTATATGATAGAACAGGCATAATGCACACAAAAACCTCACAACATGAATTGTGACATTGTGGCACATAAAACAAAACCATATGGATGTCACCATATAGGGATGAGCATCTGAGGTCACAGTACAGGATCAATGCAGTGACAGTAACATCTCCTTTTATTGCTCATAGCCATCACTAACCATATCTTATTTCTGGAGATGCTCTTAGCATCCCCAGGTGTCTGGCGTCATGGCATCTGCTATACCTATTGTCTGGGAAATTACATTTATGTTAAAGTGGCAAATATAGCTGGGAGATAACCCCTATTTAAATAAATTATATCAAAATATCTCCATGGCTATGATTTTATACTTGTTCAAAGCTGGAGTAAGAATACCCCGGAGAGGAATGACATCTACCCCAAAGCTATGCGCAAGTTCAAGGTGTTGATTTTGGCTTCCAAATCCCATAGATCTCATCAAATAGTGCATCTTTAAAATGTACTTGAAAATCAAGTGATCTGTGAAGGCAGCAACTCACAACTAGTGTTGAGCGATTATTATCGACAAAGTTGAAATCGGCACAGTTTTTATGTTGATCGAAATGTTTAGATCATGCGATAATTTAGGTTAAAATCTGTGCATCATCTATTAAGATCGCGCCATTTTCGGCGCTTCCTGTCATTTTGGCGGCCAGCAAATCAGCTTACAGAATAGAGCAGGGTGAGATGTGTGTGCGACATCAAGACTGGGATGTGTATGGTTGCGATTGGCTGGAAAAATCACATGACCTCGTTTTACATAGAACAGCGTTTCCTGTTCAGCCTCAGTGTCTCTCAGCGTCTCAGAGCAGAAGGACGTGCACTCTGCTTGTGTCCAAACAGCTCAGCGAAATTATTCTATTTCTTAACAGAGAAACCTCTACTATTAGCTGTGATCCTTACAATTTAGTTAGATTAGAGATTGGAAGATTTTATGTAGTTAGCTAGAGAATTTTAAAGGAGCATCTACCGCTGTAAAGTCACGGCGGGGAGCAGGGGGAGGGGCCCCCGCGAGCGAACACAGACAAGCTCTATAAAGAATACTGGATAAAGTTCACCAAGACTTAGTGTAGACATTGCACTGCAATAGCTTTATTATTAACAGTTTTCTATTGAAATATTTCTTGGATATTGGGCAGCCCCGAACTTATAGGATACACCCTCTTTTCTAGTAACTGCAGGTCTCTTTGTTAGGTGCAAAACTCCACTTTTATTATCAGTATACATTTCAGATAGATGTTCATTTTCAATTTTGCCCATTCCACCTTTATTGATATATCCACCTTGCACTTAAATTTGAATTCAGCAATTTTATAGTCACCACAGGTGAATAGAAAGGTGCCAAAAATATCTTGTATTATACGAATACATAAACAGATACGTGTTTTTTGACTTTGGCGCACTACGCTTTGTTCATTGAGGCAGCTTGCACTTAAATTTGAATACAGCAATTTTTTTAGTCACCACAGGTGAATTGAAAGGTGCCAAAAAAAATTTGTATTATACGAATCATAACAGATACGTGTTTTTTGACTTTGGCGCACTACAGCTTTGTTCATTGAGGCAGCTTGCACTTAAATCTGAATCCAGCAATTTTATACTCACCACTCACCACAGGTGAATTGAAAGGTGCCAAAAAAATTCTTTTTTTATACGAATACTAACGATACTTTTTTTTGCCCTTTTGGCCACTACGCTTTTTTTCTTGAGGCACCTTGCATTTAAATTTGAATACAGAAATTTTTATAGTCCCACAGGTGAATTAAAAGGGGCCCAAAAAAATTTTTGATTATACCGAACCCCTAACAGATACGTGTTTTTGCACTTTTGCCCACCCCAATTTGTTGATAACACCTTGCACTTAAATTTGAATCCAGCAATTTTTAGCCCCACCCGGGTGAATTAAAAGGGTCCCCCGAAATCCTTGTTTTTAAGAATAATAACAGCAGGGGCTTGAGGGTCCGGGGTAGGTGATGACATGTTAAAAATGTCAGACTATTAATAGTCGGCAGATGATAAATACATAATAAAGGTCCCTTACACAACTATGTATAAAAAAAAAAGAAAAAGCCCCTTTTGGGAAAATTTTGATAGATTTTTTCATTTCCCAAGTCACCAGAATCTTAAAAATCTGAAAACAAGGGATACTCGAATTGCACTTCAGGGAAAAACAGCAATCAAAATTAGAACAAAATCATGAAAATATTATAAAACCCTCTGAAAGGGGGAAATATAGTCATATTTGGGTCACACAATTACAGGATATTTAAGAGATTTTATCGACCGCACCTTTATAAAACCTTAGAAATGATCCATCAAAAATATAAACGAGAATTACTGGAGAAAATATCACCTGCTAAAACAACGAGTTGTCAGTGCCCCGAATTTGAGTTCCTTTTCCCCAAATTTCCACGAACGCGACATTTTATGGTCTCCCCCCAAAAACATAAGGGGGAAACCCGTGAAGCGGGGACCCTATGTCGGGGAAAGGATCCTTTCACAGAATTGTGGGTTATACCTAGTCAGGGCCTTAAACCTTTTGTAGAATCCCTATGCTTTTTACAAGGGGGTACCATGGACTTCTTAAGAAAAATTGATGGCATAATGGGACCCAAAAAACTTTCCTGGAAGATTTTTGTGGAGTCGCTCTATACTTCCATTCCCAGAACTGGGGATTAAGGGAGCTAATTTTTCTTAAGGGAGGGTTAACAATTTGATTTACTAATAAAATTTTTTGTTGGATCTCTTAACTTTGTTCTCACAAAAAATTCTTTTTATTTTAAAGGGAAATTTACCATCAATTTAGAGGAACCCCATGGCAAAATTCCCGCGCCCCAAGTTAGCTAAACTATACTTTGGGGTGGTGGGGGGGATACAATAGTCTTTGGCGATGAAACCCCTTAAATTATCGAAAACTTGCCTTCTATACAAGATACTTGATGACACTTTGTCCTGTGGAGGGAAAAAAAAGGGGGGTTTTAAATGATTTTAAAATGCAAATTTTAAAATCAAAAACGAAAATTGGATAAAGAAAAACCCTAAGAATAGATCCCCCCAAAAATTTTAGTTTTTCCAAAGATGTGATTGGAAAAAAAGGACATGATGGGAGATTAAAACCCCCACATCGCAAAGAGACGGGCATGAAATTCACTCCGGCACGGGAAAAGTATTAGCCACCCCTTTTCTTTGAAAAAGGGAATCCCAGGGGGGCAATTCTTGAGTTCGTCAAAATTGTTCCTCAAAAAATGAATTTGTTCATGGCCAAAGCCCCATGTGTGAGAATTCGGGGAAAAAAAGGGGTTTCCCCGGGAAAGGAAAAACCCAAAAGGGAAATAAATATAAACTCTGCCCTCCGCCGGATAAAAAAATGCCTTTTGGCTCCTAAAAAAAAAGGGGAAAAAATAAATTTTTAAATCAGGAATCATAATTTTTGATGGGAAACCCTTTTGATTTTAGCCCCCAATAAAAGCCCGGGTAAGTATTAAAAAACACGGGGAAACCTCTTAAGGGTTTCCGGGGAAAAAAAAATTCAAAGGAAAAAAAAAGTGGGTTTGAAAAACCACCCTTAATTTAGAAAAAAAAAAAGAGTCCCCAAGATCGCCTTGTGAAAGTCATTATGTACCCCCCTCAAAAATGACTCGACTTTGGCTAATTAAAAACACCAAAAGGGCTAAAAAAGCAGGGGGTGTATAGGCTGCCCCACATCTAAAAAAACGGGAAAAAAAAACTTTCAGGAGTCAAAAAAGGGGACAGTCTTTTAGTTTAAAAACTTTTCATAAACTGTCGCAAAAGGGTGACCCTACCGCATTCATTGTCCATGGGAAACGGGCCCTTTTGGGGAAAAAAAAAAGACCACCCTATTTGAGAAGGAAAAAAAGGTAACCCCTATGGGCCCTTTCGAAATTAAAAAGCAAAACCCCCGTACCGGGACATTTCGGGGAGTAAAAAGGGGGTTTGTTTCTAAAAACCAAAAATATTTTGGGGGAATTTTAAATTTTCCCTCACCCCCAAAAATAAAGGAATTTAATTTTGATTTTGGTCCCCTTTAGACTTAAACCCTTTTTTTATTTACATTTGGGGAAAACAACAAAAACCACGGGGAAATAAATGAACGGGCTAAATTTTAAAATTGCTTTTTTATAACTTAGGGAAAAAATTTTAGAGGCTCTTTTTCACCCTTACAAAAACCTTCTTTCTAAACTCCAAAAAGCTTTTTTGGGCAACTCTTTTTAACAAACTTTTAAAATTAGAGGCCCAAATATTTCACACCCCCCCCTTCTAATTTCCTCCATACAATTTACCCCCATGTACTTCTGAACAAAAATTTATTTTCCATTATATATCCCCGTGCCCCATTGTGCCCCATATCCTTACTAACTATGACATATCAAATTTTCACCCCAAATCACTATCAGGACGATGCCAAACAAAAAACCTATTTTTAAAGTTTTATTTTGTCCTTTGGGGGCCCCCGATTTTTGAGATTTTCTCGTCCCCCCTTCTGAAGGGCCCGGGTTGTTCTTTTGTGCAAAATTATTATAAAATTTACTGCCCCGAGCCATTTTAATTTCCCTTTTTTTTACACAAACACCGTGGAGGGGAAATGGCCTTTTCACACCCCGGCAAGTTGGGGGGGAAGTGACGTTGCGCGCGACAAGGCCGTCACAAATTCCCCACTCAGGGCGGAACCCTTTGGGCCCGGATTCGCCCCCTTTAAAGGGGGGGGAAAGGGGGCCCGGAAAAACGGGCAGGAAAGCCCCCGGGTTTTTGCCACGGCGAGGTAAAAAACCAATCCCCCTTCCGTCACTTTTTAAGGGCGTTGTGATTAAAAACAAACGGGGGCACCCCATACCCCTTTCCCGGGGTGTTTTTTGGGGACCATCCGCTCTAGGGCCCTTTCCCCTTTCCCATGCAACCCTCGGGTTTTGGGTAAGTACAGACATCCTTTTTTTGATGACATTCTTGTGCTGTTGGTGGGGTTTTGAGTCCGCATTTTTGCTGTGAGGTGTTTGGGATGTCGGCTTTAAAAAAACCCCAAACCTCTGGGGTATATACACATGATATGGTTTATATATCCCCCGAACAATTTGAAAAAAAATCAACCTCCCACTATAAAAATCAAATTTGGGGGACGGGATAGTTGGGGGGGGTTAATTTAAACTGTTTAAAACCCTCAATCTTTAAAATTTTTTTTTATTCCATTTTTGATTTTTTTAAATCACTTTCCATTTTTTTCCCCTAAAAGGACTGGGGGTTTTGGTCAAAAACTTTGTTGGGACTCGGGAGTTTAAACCCAACAAAAAGGGTTTTAAGACTTGAGCCCTATGGGGAAAGCCCCCCCTATACCGGTTAGGGGGTCGCCCTTGTGGGGCGGTGCTCAACAAATCTACCCCGGGTGTGGAGCCCCCCGTGCCCTGTCAAAGAAAAATTTTAGTTTACCCTATGCCCTTTTTCATCATTGGCACTTTGTGTGTTTTTTGATTTTTTGTATTTTAATGCTCAGCCCGATATTTTTTTAAATTGTAAAAGAAAAAATTTAAAATTTTTTATATTGCACACAAGTATCAAAACGAAATTCCTTTTTGGGTTTTTTTTCTGTTTATGTGCGATGGAGTAATTACCTAATGCTAAACTTTTTATTAGGGATAAGTTCCTTTAATTAAAACGAATACATAAAGATACTTTTTTTTGGGACTTTTGGCGAAACTACAGCTTTTTTCATTGATTCTTTTGGGCCATTTAAAAATTTTGAAAATACAGCAATTTTATAGCCCACCACAGGTAAATTGAAAGGGCCCAAAAAAATTTTATTTGTATTAAACAATACATAAAAAGATATGTTTTTTTTTTGACTTTGGCGCCCAAAAGTTTTTGTTAATGAGGCAGCTTGCACTTAAAATCTGAACCCAGAAAATTTTATAGTCACCACAGGTGAATTGAATGGTCCCCAAAAAATATTTTATATTTTAAAAAAAACCCATAACAAAATTATTTTGTTTTTTGCTTTGGCGCACTACCCCTTTGTTTATTTGAGGAAACCTTTGCATTTTCCTTAAAATTTGGGAATACAGCAATTTTAAATATCACCAAAAGGGTGAATTGAAAGGTGCCAAAAATTTATCTTGTATTTACGAATACAAAACAGATATTTTTTTTTTTTATTTTTTTGGGCCACTAAAATTTTTGTTCATTGAGGCAAATTTCATTTTTAAATTTCCTGAATCCACAATTTTATAGTCCCCCAAACATCACCACAGGTGAATTGAAAGGTGCCAAAAATATTTGTTTTAAAATACGAATACAAAAACAATACGGGTTTTTTGATTTTGGGGCGCACTCCCAGCTTTGCTAAATTGAGGCACCTTGCATTTAAAAATTAATACAGAAATTTTTTATAGAACCCCACAAAGGTAAATTTGAAAGGTGCCAAAAAAAATTTGTATTTACAAAATACAATAACAGATACGTGTTTTTTCCCTTTTTTGGCCCATCCAGATTTGTTGATAGACACCTTGAAATTAAATTTTAAATCCACCCAATTTTTTTAGTAACCCAGGGAAATTGAAAGGGGGGCCAAAAATCCCTTTTGTATTAAACAAATAATACAGATACGTTTTTTTTTGAATTTGGGCGCACTAAAAGCCTTTGTTCATTGAGGCGCTTGCACAAAAATCTAACCCCAGCAATTTTTTTAGTCCCCAACAGGTGAATTGAAAGGTGCCAAAAAATCTTGAAATTATACAAAACATAACAGATACGTGTTTTTTGACTTTGGCAACTACAGCTTTTTTCATTGATTCAGCTTGCATTTAAAAATTTAAAAAAACACCCAATTTTTTATAGTCACCACGGTAAATTGAAATGTGCCAAAAATTTTTTTGTTTTAAAAACAATACATAACAGATACGTGTTTTTTGATTTTGGGCCCCAATAAAAGTTTGTTCATTGAGGCACTTCCCCCTTTAAATTTTAAACCACCCAATTTTTTTAGTCCCCCACAGGTGAATTAAATGGGGGCCAAAAAAATACCCTTTGATTATACAAATACAAAACAGAAAACTTTTTTTTTGGGATTTTTGGGCACTAAAGCTCTGTTCATTGAGGGAACCTTGCATTAAAAATTTGAAAAACAGCTTTTAAAAATGGGTCACCAAAAGGGTTTAATTGAAAAGTCCAAAAATATTTTGTTTTTTTACGAATACATAAAGATCCCTTTTTTTTTTTCTTTGGCGCACTTCAACTTTGTTCATTGAGGAAACCTTTGGGCATTTAAAAAATCTAAATCAAAGCAATTTTATAGTAAACCCCCACCACAGTAAATTTAAAAATTCCCAAAAAAAATATCTTGTATTATCCCAAAATAAAATAAAAATCCCGTTTTTTTGGATTTTGGCCATTTAAAAAAATTTTTGGTTCATTTAGAAACCCTTGCACTTAAATCTGAACCCAAAATTTTATAGTCACCCCCTCCCCACAGGTGAAAAAAAAAAGTCCCCAAAAATACTTGTTTTTATACAATACATAACAAAATACTTTTTTTTTTGATTTTGGCGCACTACAGCTTTGCTCATTGAGGCACCTGCATTTAAATTTAAAATACAGTTTTTTTATAGTCCCCAACGGTGAATTGAAAGGGCCAAAAATATTTTGGGTTTTATAAAAAAATTACTAACAAAAAGTTTTTTTTTGCCCTTTTTTTCCCCAGCCCAATTTGTTGATGACACCTTGCATTTAAAATTTTGGGAACCCCCCCCAAAATTTTATATCACCAAAATTTAAAATTGATAGGCCCCCAAAAAAAACCTTGTTTTTATACAAAGTCCTAACAAAATTTTGTTTTTTTTGGGATTTTGGCCACTACATTTTTGGGTTCCCATTGAGGCACCTTGCACTTAAATCTAACCCAAAGAAATTTTTAAATATTCCCCCCCGGGGTGAATTAAAAGGGTTTGCCAAAAAAATTTGTATTATAGGGAATAAAAAACCCATAAGGTTTTTTGACTTTGGCGCACTCCCGCTTTTGTTCATTGGGCAGTTTTGGAAATTAAAATTTTAAATTTAACACCCAATTTTTATAGTCACCACAGGTAAATTTGGGAAAGGTGCCAAAAAAAACTTTTTTTAATACAAAATACATAACAAAAAAACGGGGTTTTTTTAAACTTTGGCGACTACAGTTTTGTTCTTTGAGGCACTTGCACTTTAAATCTAAAACCAGCAATTTTATAGTCCCCACTCACCACAGGTAAATTTAAAAAGGTCCCAAAAAAAATTTTTGGGTATTAAAACGAATACATAAACAGAAACGTGTTTTTTGACTTTGGCGCATACAGCTTTTTTCATTTAGGCACTTGCACTTAAATCTGAATCCAGAAAAATTTTATAGTCACCATCACCAAAAAGGGGAAAATTTGGAAAGGTGCCAAAAATATCTTGTATTATAGGGAATCCCAAAAACAGATACGTTTTTTTTGCCCCTTTTTTGCCCAGCCCAAAGGTTTTGTTGATAGACCCTTGCATTTAAAATTTTTAAAACCCAGAAAATTTTAAGTACCACGGGGGAATTTGGGAAAGGGGGCCGGGAAATCCCTTGTATTATCCCAAAAACATAACAGCGGGGGCTTTTTGCTAGGGCCCCCAAAACCCACCCGGGGCCCCCGGGGGCCCTGTTTTTAATTTTTTTTTTCATTTTAGAGGGGGGGTTTCAAAACCCCTTTTTCACGCCCCATGAACTGCGGCATGGATTTTTACAAAAGAAAAACTGGGGCCCAAGGCTTTCCCTTTTGAAGCTTCACAAATTTTATTCCCCAAAAAAACCCGGTTAATCATGGCCCCAAGTGACTTTTGAATTACCTTTAATTGGGGGGCCCGTAAAACCGGGCGAAATTAAAACCCAAATTAGGCGCCGAATTTCGGAAAGACATTACGTGGGGGGGAACATACACGGGGTATTTTTGGGGCCCTAATTTGTGCTGTAATGCACCCAAAGGCGCCCCACAAATCCCCCGGTAAAAATCATAGCGGTGGGGTGCAAAGGGTTACCTGTTTTCCCCCCTCACAACCCAACCCCACCCATTAAATAAAGTCCTGCCACTCAAATGGGGGGGCCTGTCACTTCTCTCCCTCCAGCGTAAAATCCTTTTTTATTGACATCGACAGGGGAAAATTCATAGCTCTAAATAGAGAAAGTTTTAAACCAATTCCCGGCGGTGTGCATGCCCGGGTGATTAAAGCGAAATACACCCCACAATCCCCCCCGCAATTACCTGTGTAAACCGTACCCTTTGGGTTGAAAGCAAAAAAAAACTTTTTGAAAACCCTTTAAAAAAAAGGACGGAATAAAAAAAAAATTATTTTCAGTTTAAAAATTCACCCACCCGGTTGTAGATACACTAAACACAATTTTACGTACATACCATTTTAAAACACACACCATATTTATATATTTTATAAAATATTTTATAATACACACACACACACAAAAACAAAAAACCTTTATAAAAAACCACACTTTTATACACACCTTTGCAAACACACATATTATATATAATAATATACCACACACCAAATAAATACACACCCCACATGCATACAAATTTATACAATATATAAAACACACAACACATTTAAAAACACACACTTTTAAAACACCACCACATTTTACACAACATATTTTTTACACAAAAAAATTTTTTCCCAAACACATATTACACAAAAATTTTTTTTAATACACACACTTATTTTTAACACACATATATATACACAAATATAAAACCCACACTTTATTACACCACACATATTTAACCCCAAAATTTAACAACACTTTACCCCATTTATACACACACATATATACACACACACATACAAAAATTTAAATCCCACACAAAAATTACACACATTTCCCACTTTTTATACCACCCCCTTATAAAACCCCAAAACATAACATTTATACCAAAAACTATATCCCACACATACAAAATTTATAAAACCCCAATATATATAAAACCCCAAAACAACACATTTATACAAAAACCCCTTTATACACCACATACATTTTTTAATTACACCCCCAACATTTTATACCCAAACACATAACATTTATCCCCAAAATTTTATACCACCCCACTTTATAAACCCACAAACAACACTTTTAAAACCCAAAAACACAAAATTTATACACACAAAAAACACACATTATAAAAAATACACCCCTGCAAAAACACGTATTCCCCAAACATTTATACACACACCATATACAAATTACATACACACATCATACAGGGAATCCCATACATACTAAAATACATACACACTATGTGTATATTTTATATTTTTTTTATATATATATATATTTATATATATAAAATTATATATATATATATATTATAAAAACACAACA
>JAODAL010041616.1:0-35698 GCA_025379985.1 Phyllomedusa bahiana | reverse complement strand
CGGCGGGCCCCAAATCAGCCGTGTGAACGAGTCCTAAGCGGTGAGTTTTATTTGGATAGTAGTACCTTAAAAATATTTACTTAAACACATGGACAACCCCTTTAAGCACTAACATGTAGATCGTTGTGTAGAGATGAATAATTGGTTCATTGCATTATGAAAAACTGAATATGTTAAGGATTTGGCTTGGGGATACATGAAGATTTTGGGCATGAAACATGTTGCACATCCAGTGAGCACTGTGCAGAGCTATCTCAATTGCAGTGTTTAGCTGCGAATAGAAGTGAAGGTTGTCTAGTTATATCCTGAAAGCAGCCAGTACTGCGACCTATCAGATGGCATATAGATTTCTGACACCGGTCATGTTGCAGTAAGTAGGGGGTGGCAATGCAACCAAATTCACTTTTATTAACATGAAAACCCTGCATTTGAGGCAACTTGTCCCAGTGATCTTTGGATGTTTGACCACATTCATTGAAACATTGGGCACAACAAATTGTTATCAAGTTACTGACTGTCGTGGTAGCAACGTTATAGTGTCTGTAGCCCTTTTCTGAATTCTAACAAATTTGCATCAAGATGTCATGGAGGAAGTATGGCATGAACTTAGGAACTAAATCTGATATTGACTGCAGTATCCAAATCATTAGACATGGTGAAGGTGGTGGTGCCCAGGTGCACCTCTTGCATTCGTTATGTGCTGATTTGGTGGCCCACAGGACTACCATGTTACTGCAATCATTACATGCTGTTAAAGGCAGGGAGTAATAGATTTGTGATAAAAGTATGTAACACAGCAATTAATTAGTATTGCAGTGGAAACTAGAAGTTTACATACACTATATAAGAAGACACATATGCATGTTTTTCTCACTATCTGACATGAAATCAGAATAAATATCCATGGAAGGATATTCAAAATATTTTAACCAAGTAATACAGTTTAAGGGCAATGCTACCAAATAATAGTGAAATGTATGTAAACTTTTGACTTTGCAAAAAATTAATAAAAATGCATTAAAAAATCCTCTCATTCTGCAATTTGGCAAATATAAATAATTTTGATAATCCTAATTGACCTAAAACAGGTAAGGTTTATTCTGATTTCATGTCAGATAGTGAGAAAAACATGCATATGTGTCTTTTTATATACTGCATGTAAACTTCTGGTTTCAGTTGTACGTTTCAGTGGAATGTGCTCGATATCTCATATTAAAAGGGCTTTCTCATCTCATTGATTTAGCTTTAAACATGTAGCCAAAGGTAAATATTACACAGCAAATATATTGCTGTTCTTATTTTGCTTTATGTCAAAGTTAGAGCAGTTATTACCTCCTGGTTGTTTATATAAGCTTCTCAAAGTTACCAACTACTTATCTGCTCTAGCGGTGGCTAATTTGCTGAGGTCACTTCCTGCTGAGTCTTATCAGCAGGACAGGAGCTTACTGAGAAACTTTAGCTCTTGAGAGTTACTGGGAGACCTCAGTAGTTTTGTGCTTTGCTGTCAGGTCTGCAGTGTCATTTATATTTTTAATGTAAATTCTCAGACAACTGTTCCTCTTGGCAGCATATATGTTTTTCACTTTCACTAGTCCTCTTCAAAGTTCTCATTATTATTTATTATTTTTCTGTCACATAGGTTATGCCCCCCTTGCTGAGGACAGCACAAGCTAGTGTCAGAACTGCTGTTTCCAGCGCTGTGTCCCTTATTCTGTAAGGGCTTGTTCACACGGAGTTTTCACTCCGTGTTACAAGCGCTTTTCGGATCCGTCTTGGGGTGCGCTCCGTCGGTCCCCTAGATGGATCTAAACCATTAGCAGTGAGATTATCACTGCTGTCTATGCTGAACAGCAGCGGCGGCATTCACATGAGGGATCGCCGCTGCGTCTTTCAAAGCGCAGCTCGACTCCGTTTTGAAAAGAATTGCATGTCAGTTCTTTTACCCGAACACCCGGCGTAATTGCGGGGCGTACTGTACGCCCTGCAATTAGCCGTGTGAACTTAGCCTAAAGTGTTTTGTGCACAAAGTAAAATTACTTGTGGTTTTTTTCTTTCTTCTAGGCAGTAAGTGCATTGGCTGGAGTTCAGGATCAAATGATTGATAAACGTGAGTTAAATTACAGTTTTTCTTTATAAGTTTTTTAGAATTTTTTTCCTAAAAGTTCTTTTTTTTTGGGCCTTTTATTTTTTGGGTGGTTTTTTATGTAATGGTTTTGCTCGGGAAAATTTAAAATTAAAAAGCTGAGGGGAAATTTCTGAAGTTTAATCTTTTAAAAATTTTATGCAGATTTTGTTTCAGATTGAAGAAGGGGCGGGATGGGGAACTTCAGCCCCTTGTCCGCGGCAGGTCTGTTTTCCAGCCTCCAGCTGTGATTAGCTGCAGTGGTCATATGTCAATGCAGTATTTCCCTGTTAAATCAGGGGGGGGGACCGGGGAAAAGTTTTCCCAAAATTTTAAAGTCCTGGGGAAATTTTGGTTTAAAAAGGAAATTTTTTTGGTGTGTGTTTTTTGGGTTTAACCTTTAGAAAAAACCTCCCGGCCACGGGGGATTTGGGTTGTAAATTTCTTCGTTTAAAATTTAAAATTCAATGAAATTTAAAATTTTTAATGAAAATCTTTCCCCTTTTCCCAAAAAATTTTGGGTTATGGCTTGTATTCAATCTTCCCCAAACATTTTTAATTTCCATGTGAAAATTTTCTTAGTATGTGTGGGTAAGATTTGCTAAAGGGTTTATACATTTGGGCCTGTTATTGTAGGGAAAATTTTGTAGTATTTGTCCCCGTGTGATTTTATTTTTTAAAAGTAATGTCTAGTTGGTTATACATACTATATGTATTTGTCAGCTCATACAGTGAAGGAAATAATTATTTGATCCCCCTTGCTGATTGTTTTTAAGTTTCCCCATGCCCAAAGCCCTGAAAAGTCTAAAAATTGAAAAGGGTGGTTTATTTTTAAACATTGAGGTAAAAATACCCCAAAATGAAATCCAAAAAATTTCACATTGTATAAAATTATTTTAAACCTTTATTTGGGCATTTTTGCTGGGAAAAATTAAAGTATTTAAACCCCATCCCAAATTCATTAGAGTTCTGGCTCCTCCCGGGCCCAAAAGTTGAGCCCCTAATCAACTCAATTCGCTTTAAAGATAACTGTTTAATTGTCACCTTTTAAAAGACTCCTGTCCACAGACTCAATCAGTCAGACTCTAACCTCTACAACATGGGCAAGACCATAGAGCTTTCTAAGAATGTCAGGGACAAGATCATAGATCTGCACAAAGCTGGAATGTGCTAAAAAACCATAAGTAAGATGCTGGGTGATAAGGAGACAGCTGTTGGTGCAATAGTAAGCAAATGGAAGAAATATAAAGTAACTGTCAATCGACAGTGATCTTGGACACCATGATCTCACCTCGTGGGGTATACTTGATCATGAGGAAGGTGAGAGATCAGCCTAAAACTACTCTCAAGGCAGCTGGGACCACAGTCACCAAGAAAACCATTGGTAACACCTCTACAGGTTTAAAATCCTGTAGTGCCCACAAGGTCCTCCTGCTCAATACGGCACATGTGCAGGCCAGTCTGAAGTTTCCCAATGAACACCTGGATGATTCTGAGAGTAATTGGGGGAAGGTGCTGTGGTCAGATGAGACAAAAATTGAGCTCTTTGGCATTAAATCAAATTGCCGTGTTTGGAGCAAGAGAAGTGCTGCCTATGACCCAAAGAACACCACCCCCACTGTCAAGCATGGGGGTGGAAACATTGTTTTGGGGGTGTTTCTCTGCTAAGGGCACAGGACTACTTCACCCCACCAATGGGAGAATGGATGGAGCCATATACCGTGACAACCTCCTTCCCTCCGCCAGGACATTAAAAATGGGTTGTGGCTGGGTCTAACAGCAAGACAATGACCCAAAACATATAGCCAAGGCAACAAAGGAGTGACTCTAAAAGAAGCACATTAAGGTCATGGAGTGGCCTAACCAGTCTCCAGGCCTTAATGCCATAGAAAACTTATGAAGGGAGTTGCCAAGCGACAGCCTCAATCTTAATGAATTAGATATGATCTGCAAAGAGGAGTGGACCAAAATTCCTCCTGACATGTGCACAAACCTCATCATCAATTGCAAAAAATATCTGACTGCTGTGCTTGCCAACAAGGGTTTTGCCACCAAGTATTAAGTCTTCTGTGATCCCTCTGGCAAACACTTATTGCTCACTGCAAAATGCAAATAAATTTATGTAATTTATACAATGTGATTTTCTGGATTTTATTTTGGATATTCTATCTGTCAATGTTAAAATGAACCTACCCTTAAAATTATAGACTGTTGCTGTCTTTGTCAGTGGGCAAACTTACACAATCAGCAAGGGATCAAATAATTATTTCCTTCACTGTAAATAGTTTGACTGAATGCCATTAAAGGGAACCTTTCACATAGATTATGCCCCCCCGGCTGATGACAGCACAGGCTAATGACGCACATGCTGTTTCCAGCACTGTGCCCCTTATTCTGTAAGATGCTGTAGTATTAAGAGCATTTACCCCTCAAATCTTATTCATGAGAAGCTGTTAGCCCCGCCCACTGAGTTATTCACATGTTTCTACTTCAAAGTAATAGGTTTACCAGCCAAGATGGGCAGGGCTAGCCTCAGGTGGGCGGGGTTTGAAGAAAAACTGACTTTGAAGGACTCTTCGAATTACTCTTCTGGCTGCAGATTTGAGCATTAAATACCAGAAAACTCCAGCATCTTACAGAATAAGGGACACAGCGATGGAAACAGCAGGTCTGACACTAGCTTGTTCTGTCCTCAGCAAGGAGTGCATAGTCTATGTGACAGGTTCTCTTTAACCCCTTCACGACCTTCGGCGTATCCATACGTCCAGGTCGTTTGGGGGTTCACGCACCTGGACGTATGGATACGTCCTGAGGATCACGCGAACTCTAAAGCAGAGTTCGCGCGATCGGCGCCAGCTGTATACTACAGCTGACATCCCGCAGCGTCGGCCCGACCCCGGATCGCTCCGGGGTGGGGGGGGGGGGGGGGGGTGGGGACGACGATTAACCATCGGGTCGCATATAACTAAGAGAGACGCAGGAGGAGATCGCTCCTCCTGCGTCTGTCGGCGGCAGCAGCTGCATGGATCGGGCGATCCGTGCAGCTCCTGCCCTCTGACAGACAGCACGGAGGGCATAGAATGCCTTCCGGGTTGTCTGTGACGTCACGATGCCCGGCCGTGCCCTGTGGGCACGGCCAGGCATCGTGACGTCACAGTTGTCATAGGAACCAGTCATAGTAACAAGCTATGTACCGATTCCTATTGAATGAGAGATCTAAAGATCTCTCATTCAAATCCCCTATGGGGAAATGTAAAAAAATAACGTGAAAAACAAGTAAAACACAAACACGAAAAAATAAAATAAAAATACGTACACCACCCTTTTCCCCTTTACAAACGCATCGCCCCAAAAAAAGATTAAAAAAATAAAGTACCCATATTTGGTATCGCCCGTGTGCGTAACGACCTGCCCTATAAATCTGTCATGTTAATTAACCCGTACGGTGAACGCCGTAAAAAAACAAACAAAAAACAGAATTAAGATCATTGTTCATCCCGCAGCACATAAAATGGAATAAAAAGCGATCAAAAACTCCTAGTAATGCCAAAGTTGTACCAATTAAAACGTCAGTTCATCCGCAAAAAAAAAAGTCCTTATACAGCTCTGTATATGGAAAAATAAAAAATGTATAGCTCTCAGAAGATAGCGGTGCATAAATATAGTTTTAAACACTAAAACACTTTTTTCTTTTTTTTTTTAAGTGCTTCAACACAAAAAAACTATATACATAGGGTATCGCCATAATCGTAGCGACCCAAAGAGTAAGCTAACTTATCACGGATACTGCACGGTGAGCGCTTCGTTAAAAATAAAATAAAAAACACTACTAGGATTGCAGTATTTTCTTCACCCTGGCTCCAAAAAATGGATTTAAAAGCGATCAAAAAGCCTTGTCCCCCCAAAATGATACTAATAAAAACGTCAACTCATCTCGCAAAAAAACAAGTCCCTACACAGCTCCAAGCACAGAAAAATTTAAAAGTTATGGCTCTCAGACTATGGCGCTGCAAAAAACGTATTTTCCTGGTTGAATAAAAGTGTTTTTATTGTATAAAAGCAGTTAAAACATAAAAAAAAATATATAAAATTGGGTATCGGTTGTAATCGTATTGACCTGCTGAGTAAAGCTACCATGTCATATATACCGTACAGTGACCGCTATAAAAAATAAAAATAAAAAGCACTACCAAGATTGCTGGTTATTTTGTTCAAAACTATCTCATAAAAAACATAGCTCATATGCACCCCATAATAAGGTACCAATAAAACTTCAACTCATCCCGCAAAAAACAAGCCCATACACAGCTCTGCACACAGCAAAATAAAAAAGTTATGGCTGTCAGAATAGGACAACATAAAAAACGCAATTTTTTATAGACTTATTTCTACTGTGTAAAGTAATAAAACAGAAAAAACTATATAAAATCTATATCATTGTAATTGTACCGACCCCATAGTAAAGTTATCACATCATTTACACTGCACGGCGAATGCTGTAAATTGAATTCAAAACAATGAACGAACTGTGTTTTTCCCCCACATTTTTCATTGCCCAATGCTAAAAAAAAACTATGGCACACTTGTGCATCCAAAATCCACAGTACACCCCTAGATGAGAGCCCTGATGGGTGTTGAATCCAAAATGGGGCGACTTCTGGAAGGTTTCGCCTGTTCTGCTACTTTGGGGGCTTTGCAAATGCAACATGGCCCCACCAAAATCTGCGTTCCAAATAGCGCTCCCTCCCTTATACGCCCTGCTATGCGCCCAAACAGCAGTTTACACCCACATGTAGGGTATTGCCGAACTTGGAAGAAATTGCTTAACAAAGTTTTAGGGTTCTTTTTTCCAGGATTCCTTGTATATATGAAACATTTTAAGCTAAAATTGCAAATTATTGTAAAAAAAAGGTTTTTTAATTTTCACAGCCTTATGCTAAAAAAAAATTTGTGAATCACCTGTGGGGTCTATATACTCACTACACCGCTGGATATATTCCTTAAGGGGTGTAGTTTCCAATATGCGGTCTATTTAGGGGAGTTTATTAAGTTTTAGCACCTTAGGGCGTCATCAAACCTGGAATGGCGCCTAAATAAAACCGTAATGAAAATGAGACCCCAGAGTCCAGTAGGTGCTCCTCCTATTCTGGGCTTAAGGTTGAGCCATAAGTATGCATAGGGCCACATATGGGATATCTCTAAAAACGGCAGACCTGGGGGAATTGATATTAAGTTGCATTTACCTAGTCACATTTACCGTATTCCAGTGAATAATGGATAAATATTGAAAATCTGCAAAAAAAAAAAGTGAAATTTGAAATTTCACCTCCACTTTGCTTTAATTTCTGTGTAATATCTAATGGTGTTAACAAACTTCCTAAATAGTGTTGTAAATACGTTAAGGGGGTCTAGTTTCTCAGATTGCGTCACATATGGGGGTATCTAACATGCAGGCCCCTCAAAGCCACGGCAGAACTGGAGTGGTTCCTAAAAAAATGTATATTGCAAATTTTCTTGAAAATGTGAGAAATTACTACTAAATTTCTAAGCCCTCTAATGTCGTAAAAAAAAAAAACAACATTTAACAAATGATGCCAACTATAGTGGACATATGGTAGATGCTAGCTATAAACTATTTTGTGGTGAATAATTCTGTCTTGCACGCAGAAATTTTGCAACTTTCAAAATCGCAAATTTTTCCAAATTTTCATGAAATTTTTATATTTTTCACAAACAAACAAGGATTGTACGGATAAAAATTTCTTACTAACTTAAACCACAATGTGTCACGTTAAAACAATCTCTGAATCACTTGGACAGTTAAGTGTCAAAAAGTTATTCTTACATAAATTGACACATGTCAGATTTCAAAAATAGGGCTGTGTCAGGAAGGTCAAGACAGGCTGGGTCCTTAAGGGGTTAAACATTGGCCTGCGGTACATGTTTGGAAGTAAAAAAATAATCTGCGGCCAGACCCCTGACCTTGCATATCCCCTGAGAACAGACATTTTGGCCCACCAAAATCGGTACATTTAAATGAAAATACGGAGTATTCCCAGCTTTGGTTCTCTGCAGTTTGCTTTTAGATCCTAAATTGTTCAAGGAGACCTGATTCATGCAGGTTTTTTTTCCAGGCATTTTTTAAAGGAAACGCTTTGAGGTTTTTGCTTTTAGTCTGCAGAGATATTTGTATGTTTTTACACTCATGGCTTTTTTTTTTTTTTCTTTTTACCCCTAGAATGCAGCCAGCTGTCAGTGGGGTATAGACTGCGGTGGACTTTTTTTGAAGGGGTGTTCCATGCCCTAACATTAATATTTGGGGGAAAAAAAGAAGTTAAAACACATACTTGCCTCTTGGACATTCCCGTTCAGTCCCGGCTGCCGGTACATTTATTGCCGCTGAAGCCGTGAACGGTCTTCATTCACGTGACCGCTACAGTCAATTACAGGCCACAGAGGTAACGTGCTGGTGAATGTTGTGGCCTGTGATTCACGTGCAAGCTGCAGCTGAAGATGACCGTTCACTGCTTACTTCCTGGATGAACAGACCAGCAGACAGGAGTGGACGGGAGCGTCCAGGAGGCAAGTATGAGTTTTAGCTTCTATTCATACCCCAATGCACAAATGAGCCCCGTTAGGGCCTAGAATACCCTTTAAATATGGGCATGGGTGGAGGAAAGGCCTCAACAAAGTTTACAAGGGAAAACTGTAGGTGCTGTAACCTCTGTGTTAACTCTGAGACAAACAAAAGGTGTCGTTTTTTTTTAATTTTTTTTTTTTTATTTCTCATAACTTAAATAACGTAATATACTTGCTGTCATTTCTTGCAGGAGAACCAGGCAGTGGAACAGAGAGTGACAACTCCCCAGACTTTCAGAATCAGGAAAATGAACCCAGCCAAGATGATGCAGAAGACATAGATGGTTCCCTGTCTGGTGTTAAGCCTCAGAAAGCCGCGTCATCGACCAACTCCGGAGGGCATCATAGCAGTCATAAGAAACGCAAGAATAAAAATAGGCACAGGTTGGCCAAAGTTTAGTTACTTTCACATCTAAAAGAAATGACTTTAGGGGTTGTTTTTGCTTTTGCTCTCAATTTCTCTT
Organism: Phyllomedusa bahiana; assembly: GCA_025379985.1. NCBI lineage: Eukaryota > Metazoa > Chordata > Amphibia > Anura > Hylidae > Phyllomedusa > Phyllomedusa bahiana. The sequence continues at coordinate 26,473 of JAODAL010041616.1, read as the reverse complement.
ATGGGCCAAATAAAATGTAATTATATTATGAAGGTTGAAGGTCTAAAGCAGGAGTGTCAAACTCCTTTCCAGCCAGGGCCACATTAGTGTTATGATTGCCCTAAAAGGGTCATCGGAGGGTCTTGGAGAATGGTTGATAGGTTAGTACTGTCAGAGCTGTGCCTCCAGCTGTGAGTTGCTGAACAGAGGAGTGTTAGTGTGTGTGCTAAAGCTTCAAATCCAAAATGGCGCCTGCTCCCTGTGCTGGCACTGCCACTTCTGCCAAGTGCTGGCTGCATCCTCCAGGGAAAGTGGAGAGCTGGTCCTTCTGCTTTAGGGTCTTGTCCATCCCTGCTCAGTGTGTCTACGATCTCGAAGGCCAGATACAATGACGTAGTAGGCTGGAATGATGGCCTTGAATTTGACATATGTGGTCTATAGGTAGTAATTAGAAAATAATATACTCCTTTATCAATGGTGAAGTCACCAGACAAGATTAAAAATGCACAAGGACTTCATCTTGTTTCCTAAATCTTTTAATTTTTACTGGCAAATAGCTTTGAACATTTCCATGTGATACCACTTGCTTTTGTGGCTAGTGCAAACATTATGTCACCATTATGTCTTCATAAACAGATTAGAGCTGCTCAGGCATTATGTTGATATGGGTTCTCCACTATATATATATATATATATAATATTTTATTTATTTTTTTTAAATTGGTCCTATCACTTGCAGTTTTATTGACTGTGAAAGTTTTTAGTGGAGCTGGAAAGTAATATTTCCTTATGTACAATTGGCAGATCCGCTAATGATTGAATAAAGGGCATAATAAGACATAGCGGAAATCATTAGAAGGTTGAAGGACCTTGAAGGGGGTTTCATGTGACTGTGTCCCCCACAGGCCCCCGAAAAAAAAGGAGAGTAGACAGAAGTAATGTAAAAAAACAGAGGAAGAGGGGGGTAAAAAGAAATGATATGACACACCCCAATCTCCAGGATGGCTGATGGGGTATGGGGGATTCTATTTCTACATTTCCCCCAGCATGTCACATCTCCCATCCTTTGAGATAAGTCCCGAAAGTGCCTAAAGTCCTTTACTACATATATCTTGGTTTGTGACTCTAAATTTCAGATATATCTATACCAAACATTGTATAGCATGCTATAATTATTTGGGAAATGAAAAATCCCTGAAAAGAAGGGGTAGCGCATCTTTAGGAGCAAAAATTAAAAAAGCGCTTCTCCTTTTCGGGAAACTGGGTATATTCAACAGATGGGGTCTCCCAGCTGTGGCTGTCCCATATTCTGACTCAAAAGGACAGAATTGTATGCTGCTGCAGTGTTTACTGAGACACTCAGCTGCATTGCCACCAGAGAAGAAGTTGTGTTTTTTGGGGGTTTTTTTGACCCCCACAAACAGGCTTAGACAGCCCCTTTGTAGGGTGGTTTTCCACAAAGCTTTTGTTGGCATCTGAAGTGGTCTCCATTGGAATGGGAAGCATAAAGATAGGATTTATAGTTCTTCTTTACGCATGTCAAAAAAAAGGCCTGGGGGCCCTGAATCCAGTCGCCAATTTTTTGGACTATGAGAGTTCAGATTAAGGGTGAGCAGAGATGGATAAGGTCAGGATGCAGAAGGATGGTCTCCACTTTCCCTAGAGGATAGAGCCAGCTCTTGGCAGAGGTGGTGGCACCAGTAGAGGGAGCAGACACCATTTTGGATTTGGCACTCTGATGCTCTCCACTACAGTATTCTGTTTAGCAACTCATTAGTGATGTCCTAGCTCTGACAGCCAGACCCAGGCACCCTAACCCCCCCTCCATGACGGGAAGCTCAGTGGTAAAAAGATGGAAGGGGCTGATTATTACAACTTTAAGTAACAAAAAACTCTTGCTCTTTTACTGGCTACATGACGCCTTAACATTTACGGAAAAACTATTTAAATTATTTTTGTCGGCAACCCCAAAAAAATTACATGCACCAAATAAAGCCTGCAGGAACACTTCCATTTAGGACATGTGGTATCTCAGGTTATTTAAAGATACGTTAAGGAATAGTTATGTGTATGCAATCTTAAAGGAGTTGTCTCCCCACAGGGTTTCAAAGAATGCATGAAAGAAATTCTCTGTCACTTCCTGGTTCATACTAATTTGCATAAGCTCAGTGCTTGTACAGCTAAGTTGTGCTTTTCAGATGCTAATTAGTTTAGATTAGCTTCTCAACTACTTAAGGACTTTTTCTGATCCCCAACAAAAGCCCTAATTACAGAGCTGTTTTACTTGAGTAAATCAAGCTTTTTACTGTTCTGGCGCCAGGAACACTGACTGACATGCAGACCTGTGTGATGACTCACTCTCTGTTTATCTTTATTGAACAAACAGCCTGGGGGATTTGTTTACAGGTCGGTTACTGAGGAACTGAAATAGCCATGGAGGATAATAAATTCAAACCTTGTATTCTTTAGGGAAAACAGAGGAACCCAATGCAATATATTTGGAAATGTTTCCTTTATTTTGTGTTCCCTACAATTTGAAAGCTATTCTTTGTAGCGAGACAACCCCTTTAAGGGGGTTGTCTAAATAGACTGTTTGCCTGACTCTCAAGCCATTTCCATTCACTCTGTTTTCTCTGCCTGCGGGTGGTTCTATAGAGGTGATTAGCATATTCAACTACTACCCTGATGAGCATGGTAGAGCTAATCTTAAAGGGGTTGTCTGGGACTTACAAAAGCTTGTTGGCCCACTAAGATTAGAAATAGAAAAGAGGTATGCTTACCTTGGTGACGCTTCCGTTCTGTCCCGGTGACTGTCCTGTACATCCCGGCTGCACAGTGAGCAGCCATCATTTACGTGCTATCAGGGCTGCCATCAGAAATTTCAGGGCCCCCTACAGCCAAAGTGCCTGGGCCCCCTGTTAATCCCGCCCCCTATCAATCCCATTGCCCTGCCCCCACCAACCACGCACTGCAATTCCCAAACCCCAGAAAAAAAAGATTTCAATTGTGCCATTGTCTTTGGATTGAGTTCTTGTTGAATTTTACAACATACAGTTTATCTATATTGTGTGGGCCAGCAAATATCACATGTCACTACAATATACTGACAACACCAGCATACCAAGACCAATATAACCAGACCAAACACCAATTAATACCGCTATATATCACTATGTATGGTGACTAATACCACTATAATGTTACTGACTAAACCAGTATACTAAGGCCGATATTACCATAAACAACAACAATCTACAAAGACAAAGTAATACCACAACATCATCAGCACATAACTCCACTATAGAGATGCATAATAATGCCACAATACTGTTACTGAATATAATCCAATACAATAACACCAATATAATCATCAAACAGTTACCATATAGGGGGAAATGCATGAAAACGGTCTAGGTCTAAATCTCACTTTGTTGCCCATAGCAACCAATCGGCATTCCCAGCGTTATTTTTTCAGAGAAGTATAAAAAATGAAAGTTGAGCTCTAAATGGTTGCTATGGGCAACAAAGTCCTACATCTAGACAGTTTTCCTACATGTGGCCCATAGTGGCAGATATAAGTTAATACAGTGCAGTTACATTTAGTGACTCACTGGTGATATCTGACAAGTCATTCATGTTTCCTTTTCTTCTCCATCCGGTCCCGGCCACCATGAGGACTTCTCCCTGCAGAATTCACAACACAAACACCTGAGACTCCTCACTTTATCATAATCTCACCGGTATCTACTCCCTATGTACAAACTCCCCATCCATAGTGCCCCAAATAGTAATAATTACCCCTTTGGTTCACTGGTTGTTAGTTTTATAGGGTCCCTCGTAGGTTGGTAGCCAGGTAATAGGCCCCCTGTTGGTAGAGAGAGAACTTGAGTGGAGCCCCACATGGAGGAAACTTGAGTGGGGCCCCACTCAAGTTTCCCTACCTCCCCCTGCTGTGTTTGGGGTTCATTCAAGGCCTCCTTCCCTCAGCCGTGTGGGGACCCCCAAATCCCAGGGACCTTGAATGGCCCCCCGCTCAAAAGGGTCCTGAGATTTGGGGGGCCCCATTCAAGGCTCCTGGGATTTGCAGGGCCCCACAAAAATTAGGGGCCGTTATTGGGGGCCCCCTTATCCCGGGGCCCTTTTCAGTTGGGCCTCCAAATCCCCTGGGGGCCCCTTCCCCAGTGGGGGCCCCCCAAACCCCCCGGGGGTTTCGGTGGGGCCCCCAAATAAATCCCGGGGCCTCCATATCCCCTGGGGCCCCCCATAATCCCGGGGGGCCTTTTCAGTGGGGCCCCCAAATCCCGGGGGCCTTTCCCAGGGGGGGCCCCCCCAAAACCCTGGGGCCTTTCCCTGTGGGGCCCCCATACCCCTGGGGCCTTCCCATGGGGCCCCCCAAAACCCTTTGGGGCCCCTTTAGGGGGGGCCCTCCTTTAAACCCCCGGGGGGCCCCCCAAAACCCCGGGGGCCTTAAAAGGGGGCCCCCCCCCAAATACCCCTGGGGCCCCTTCGGTGGGGCCCCCCCCAAAAACCCCTTTGGGGCCCTTTCAGGGGGGGCCCCCCAAAACCCCTGGGGCCTTAAATTTGGGGCCCCCACGGGTTTTTGGGAAAGTGCCCGGGCCAAAAAAAAAAATAGGGGTTTTCGCGTCCCAAGTTTTATTTTAACAATTGGGTTTTTAAATTTCCCTTTCCCTTAAACCAGATTGGGAGTTTTCCCTTATTTTCTCCCGGCACCCCTTTGCATGGCCGGAGGCCATACCCCCCCCCTCCCCTCCTCCCTCCTCCTCCCTCTGGCGGGGTTTTGGCGGGATCAGTAAGGTCCCCCCCCCCCACGGGGGCCCGGACCCCCCTGATTACATTAGATGAAGTCCCCCCAGAACCAAAGAGGGGGGGAAAGGAGGGGCTCCCGCTCTGCCCCCCCAAATTGCAGGAGGCGGGGCGGAATTGGGGGAAACCTCAATCGGTGTAATGTAAAGCAATTTTTTAAAACTAATGTTAAGCATTTTTTAGAAAATTAGACAAAAGCTTCACCCCCCCAGCCCCCTTTTGGGCCTTTTTCCTTTTACTGGGTTTTCCCCAAACCCCCCCCCCCCCCAAACCCCCTCCATCCCCCTTTTTCACCCCCTTCCCCCCTTTATTTTCCTTTTTCTACTGTCATCATGACAAACCCCCTTCCCTTAACTTCCAAAATCCAACCCAAAATGAAAATTCTTGCCCCACTCCTGCCATCCCCCCCCTAAATCCCCTTTACCTCCAAATTTGCCTCTATCATCCCACCCCCACCCTTTCCCCTTAAAACCAATCTTTAAAACCTTTCAGGCACCCTTCCCCTTTTCCCCCTTTTTAAAAACAGCGCCCTTTCCAAAACCCCCCTTTTAAAAACCATCTCTTGCCCCCCTCCTCCCCTGTCCAACTACCCGCCCCATCCCCAACCGGGCCCCCCTTTTTCCCCCTTTAAAACCCCTCCTCAAACCCAAAAATGCCCTATTTTTCAATTTTTTCCCCCCTCCTTTCTATCTCCCAATTTTCCCTTTTTTCCCCCCCACTGAAATCGGGCCCTTTCCCTTGGCCCCACCCCCCTAAAAAAAACCCCGCCCAACCCCAAAGGGAACCCCCAAAACCAAGCAACCCCAAAACCCCTCCCCCGCCCCCCAAAATTTCTGTGTTGTCCCCCTGCCTTTGACACTGCCGCCAAATCCCTCCTAAAATAAAAAACCCTTTTCCCCCCCCTCGGCTTTCAGGGAAACTTGGGGCCCCACCCCCCCTTGGTTTACCCTTTCCTACCTCACTGATGGGGAACTTTCCCAGCGTCCTCCCTCCTACGAAAGAAACCCTCCCCCTTTTCCCCGCTTTCCTTTTGGGGTGTCCCGGGGGGGTTTCTGCCCCGGGGCCCCCACACTTTTTTTCCTTCCTACATTTTTTTGGGGCCGGGGTTTAAACCCTAAAAACCCTTTCGCAAAGTTTTTTCAATCCCCAATTGTATGCGGGACGATACTAATTTAAAAACCTTCCCCCCGGGGCCCAGATTTACCTCCCCTACTCTCCCGGATCCGTGACGCCCCTTTTTCCAATTTCCCTCCTATTTCCCTCCCCCACTCTCCTGAAAAGCTAAACGTGGGGGAAAAACTGAATTCTTCATCTTTTCCACCGCCCCCAACTCCTTTCCCTTTCCCCCTTTACCCCTTTATCACAGTCAATGGCTACAAAATTTCCTTCCCCATTTTCTACAAGTCCGCTGCCTTGGGATAACCCTTGACTCCAATCTGTCCTTCAAACCGCACATCCAAACCCTCACCTCCACCTGCCGCCTCCACCTGAAAAATATCTCCCGTATCCGTTCATTCCTTAACTTCGAAAGCACAAAAATGCTCGTCCATGCCCTCGTCATCTCACGCCTAGACTATTGCAACATCCTTCTCTGTGGCCTCCCAGCTAGCACCCTCGCTCCCCTCCAATCCATCCTTAACTCTGCTGCCCGTCTGATTCACCTCTCTCCTCGATACTCCTCTGCCGCTCCCCTCTGCCAATCCCTTCACTGGCTTCCCATTTCCCAGCGAATCCAGTTCAAGTTAGCAACCTTGACCTACAAGGCTCTCCAAAACCATTCCCCTCCATACATCTCTGCTCTAATCTCCAGATATCTCCCATCACGCAACCTCCGCTCCTCACCGGACCTTCTTCTCTGCTCTCCCCTTATCAGCTCCTCTCACAACCGTCTCCAAGACTTCTCTCGTGCTTCACCCACACTCTGGAACTCACTGCCCCAACACGTCGGACTCTCCCCCACTCTCACCAGCCTCAAAAGCAACCTGAAAACCCATCTCTTCAGGATTGCCTACAACCAACAATAACCCTGCTGTCACTACACTATCCACAACCATGTCTGCCCCTCACCTTCTGTCTCTTCCCACCTTCCTTTTAGAGTGTAAGCCCTTGCGGGCAGGGATCTCACTCCTTCTGTACCAGTTGTTAGTTAGTAATTTGTCACCTTTGTACTTGTTTGACCTATGTTATGTATGAAACCTGAATGTACAGCGCCCTGGAACCAAGGGCGCTCAAAAATAAATAATAATAATAATGTTAAACTATACTTAAACTGTCCTTGCAGCGCAGGCCTCCCTCCTGACAGCCTAATTGAGTTATATGGTACAGAGAGCAGACCTGCGGTCTAATCTCTGTACCATTAGGCCGTGTTCACACGGCTTATTCCCGACGGATTTGTGAGCGCAATCCGGCTCACAAATCTGCTGTGAATAAGGGACGGGGCCGCAGTGCGGTGGGGGCGCCGCTCCCCGGCCCCATAGACAATGCATTGTTTACGGCACGTCCGCGCCGTAAATAATGTGCATGTCACTTTCTCCCCCCGCGGCGGATTCGCCAAGCGGGGAGGAGCGACTGAATCCACTGTACTCTATGAGAGCAGTTGATTACCGTAATGACTCCGACAGATTGGCGCCGTACTGAAGAGCAAATCCGGCGCGCAGTACGGTGCCAATCCGCGGCAAAATAAGCCGTGTGAACGAGGCCTTACTGTGAAGCAAGGGAACGGGGCCTGCCGGCGACGGCGGGCCCCCCTTGCTTCACATTCTGGCCGGGCCCCATACGGGAGTAGTGGTTCTACCCCCCTAATGACGACCCTGCGTGCTATATGCAGCAAATCACAGGCCAGAGTGGTCACATGCACGTGACATGGTGGCCTGTGAGTTGCTGCATATGTCACACGAACGATGGACGTTTACTGTGCAGCCGGGATGTATGGGACAGCCACGGGACAGAATGGGAGTGTCACAGAGGTGAGTAGAATTTTTTAAATCGTACCCCAGTGGCTCAACAAGCTTTTGTAAGTCCAGGACAACCCCTTTAAACAAAAGCTACAAGTACTGTGAGCACTGAATATAGTTCCCTTGTCTTAAACAGATGCTAATCTTGTTAGTTAATTACCTTTTCTCCAGAGCTCATTCCCATCTATCTCTTCTGTCAGCTAATCTGATAACAGATGTCCGTCTGGTATGCAGGTATCCACAGCAACCTGTCACAAACACTCTTATCACATGACTTAAAGAGAACCGGTGACATAGTTTATGCCCACCTGGCTGCGGAAAGCACAAGCTAGTGTCAGACCTGCTGTTTCCAGCGCTGTGTCCCTTTTTCTGTAAGATGTTGTAGTTTTAGAGTATTTAGTGCTCAAATCTGCCGTTTTCAGGCAGAAAGTCATTCAGTCATTTTTTCTAACCCTGTCCATCTGTTGCTAGCCACATCCACTTCATCTTATAAACCTTTTATTTTGAATTGGTAGATAGCTGTGTATAACTGATTGGGCAGGGCTAGCCTTTGGTGGGCGAGGCTAACAAGAAAGAATAAGATTTGAGGGGTAAATGCTCTAAAACTCCAGCATCTTACAGAATCAGGGACTCGGCGCTGGAAGCAGCAGGTCTGTCACTAGCCTGTGCTGCCCTCAGCAAGGGGGGCATAAACTATGCGACAGGTTCCCTTTAGGCTATGTTCATACTGCTTATTGCCGGTGTAATTGCAGGGAAGTATTTCGCCCGGCAGCTTGCCGGCCCCATAGACATGCATTATTCTCGGCGTGTATATGCCGTGAATAAGTAGCATGTCACTTTCTCCCCGCTCGCCGTATTGTGCGAGCAGGGAGAGGAGACGTAATCCATAGTTCTCCATGAGAACTGTGTATTACCGTAATGACCGGGACATATTTCAGCCATAATTCGCGCAGTACGGCGCGAATTACGGACTGAAATACGTCCCAAAATAAGCCGTGTGAACATAGCCTTAAAGTAAATCAAAGCAATATATTAAGAAAGGCTTTAATTACTTGTCCCTTCATGTTGAAACCTAATCTTTCTAGTGAGAAAACACCTTTATGGTTACAGGCTGCCCTTTAAGGCAATCATAATGCTGATGTGGCCCTCCGTGAAAATGAGTTTCCCCTACAGGATCCTCTTGTGGATTTGGCTTAAAACTGCAATGGCAGTTCTCCAAAAAAGTTGTGTATGAAACCAACCTTATTCTTGCCTTTATCTTCTATTCAAAAAACTGTATTAGGTTATCTCAAAATGCTGTGTATGAAACCACCCTGTACAATGTAAAGTTTTTTGGTACAATTTAAATTGGTTAATCCTTGCTTGATCAGTAGCTTCTGGACGTTTGACACTTCTGGTACAAGGACAAGTTTTCCTTTTTTTTTTTTTTTTTTTTTTTTTTTTTTTTTGGTCATGTACAAACAAAACAGTTGTGGTAAGACCAAACATTTTTTTTTCTGAAATTAGCCCCGACACGTCAAATGTTGGGAGGGTTATGCTTTCCAAATATGCTAAATAAGAGTACGTAGTATTTTGCAATCTTCCACAAATGAAAGTAGATACTGCAGTCAGACCGCTACAAAAAGCTACATTTTTTTTGTAGCACATGGTGTGCAATATATAAAAATGCAATTTAATATTTAATACATACAGCCACCTTAATGCGACTTTGCAACAAACACTGATTAAAAGCATGAAATGCAGAAAAAAAATGTAAACTAAACTTAGTTAAAACAGATCAAAATACTGAATTGTTCATACATATCACACGTGTACGATCAGCGGTGAATGTGGTAAAGGAAGGCTGGAACAGTAGGAATACATCAGCCAGTTTTTGCATGGAAACTAATTGATTTTTATATAGATGTATAATTTATCATTCCCCCTAAACAAACTGTAACCCTTATCCTAAATCCCAAAATGAAATAGAAGTGCTAAAAGCTTTTTCAAATTGGCTCGTTGAAGACTGGTGATATCACACACCCTCCCTGCTCTTTCCTGAGTTGTCCTCATGATGAAACAAATGTGAGAAATGCTCTTTTCCCCCTCTACCTGCTGCCTGATAAGGCTTTTTTTTTTTTTTTTTTTTTTAAATTGGGGGAGGTGAAGTAATTGCCCAGATCCTTCACATAGAGCGGTCACTGGCAGATGAGCATGGAGAGCTCAAGCAGCCTTTATTACACAGCCAGCACAGAAAGCTCAGGCAGCCAGTTTGTTTCATTTTTACACAGCTGAGAGGGGAGTAAGCATAGAGAGTGCAGGCAGCCAATCATAGCAAAGGGAGTGTGGCCCAACCACAGGCGTCAGATGTAGCTCTAGACACTTACAGATTAGCGAATAGCTGCTATACTAAATTATTTCGGTAATAAAAAAACAATTGTAAAAGTGCTTACTTTTACTGTCCCCATCATTACAGATATGATTTTTGTAGCAGGAAAGCTTCTTTAGGCCTTGTTCACATCTGTGTCTAAGGGTAAATGTCTGTTCAATGACAGACCCCAACTTCGCGGTAACCTTCATTTTAACTGAAAAAATAGCTCTGCATTCTGCTTTATTATTATTCCATAGTTTGATGGAATCTGAGACAGAGGCTCTAAATGGAACTTCTTGACAAAGATGTGAGTTGGGCCTTATTGGAAAAAAATTGCACCATTCACTTTATAGCAGGGAACCATTTTTATACTTCTTTAAGGACATGGGCAATCTGCAACTATGTGGTAGGATTTTTTGCCCTCTGTGTGGCTGCTTGGGAACCTTGGCCAATATTGTGTGCCATGTTACACTGCCCCATGGGGACTTTTTCCTATACCTGAGCTCCCGTTCGCTATGAGCTGAAGATGGGAACCATCATTTACCCTCCTCCCATAACTGATACCTCTCCCAGAATGTTTGCCCAATAGTCACACATAGTTTCTGCTCGTGGACCTCCCATATTCGCCAGCAATCTCTTATGCTCTCAGCTGCCACCATAGATGATTTCCTGATGTAGAGCCCCCATTAGAAAGCAGAGAAGCAAGTTTACCATTTACTTTCACCACTCCTGTAACAAAGCCAGCCGCAGAGATGATGGTACATCTATTATAGCAATCAATCATGTTGAGGACGGTTTCCTCTGTAAGAATGACAGGTATAGCCCTATACTGCCTCTGCGAAAGTGATGTCCATAACCTCCCAGTAAGGATCTATTAACATCGGTTTTGTGGCTTCTGTTTAGATCGCATGCCAACAGTGCCCGACTTCTTTTTTGCAGTATGCAGCACTATTTTTCTTCTGTTAAAATGACAAACACCTCAGCTGACCCCATTAAGAATGAGTGGTTTTCGCTAGGTATTACGGATATCAGTCATGCCAGGGCTCTGGATGACAAACCAGTATGGTCACTGTGAGGAAAAGCCCCCGCCGGCCCACTGGAGGGTCGATGGCCTGACTCTAGGTGTATCGTGACGTTGCGCTCCCGCTAGGGGTGCCCAAGTTCAGCCAGATACGGTTTCCTTTAACCCCTGTCCACACAGGCACAGGAAGATCCAGGGAGTGCGAGAGGACACCCTACTCGCCTACAACCCTGAACGGCTGGGAGAGATCCATTTACCCATGCTGGTTAAACGGAGCTCTGCCAGGCCAAATAAACTGGAATCCGTTCTCGTTTGGTTAGAAGACTGGTCTGTTACCGTCTTACAACAAGACCAGGAAGCAACCTTGGGGTAGCTATATATTTAAGACCGAGTAATAGGCGGGTGAGTGCAATTATCAAGACAGACTAGTTCAGATTAAAGTTTATAGATTTAATTCGCGTTGGAGGGCACACTAGACAAATATATACAATACTAGACAGGTATTGGTCAGAGGTGGAAATATAAAGTGTTACAAACAACGGCAGTAAGATGTGTCCAGTTACCTGAGGTTGGCTTGAATCTGGGCCCACATGGGGGGGCTAATGTGGCCTTGCTTCTGTGTGGATGCTTCTGGAATGGTGATGTCAGGTACCCCACTCCTGAATGCAACAATGGGCACACCTGGGCTCTTGCTTATATCCGTAATGGGACAGCCCACGTGGTAACCCACTACACTATACACACACACACACACACACACACACACAAACTCCTCCCTCTCTGGCCATGCCATTTCTGACTTAAACACAAAAATGGACCATACTGCGGCAGGGCATTGGGACAGAACTGAGCCAGTGGCACCATCAGAACCGGATGGGCCTAAGCTATGCACTGGCACCAGGCATGCCAATCTTATGGCCTTCCTAAGGCCAGTTTTGTTTTTCTGCCTTAACCTGCAGCCTAGAACCTCGGGAGTGGCAGCGGGACGGGTGGAAACTTTCATATTTTAATATATGAAAGTGCCGCAGACCAGTTATGAACGGTTCTCCTATAAACCTTTATGAAATGTCGGTGCCTGGCGGTCTCCTGGCCTTTTGTCCTCCAGTCTTTGTGAGAGCCCAAGTGTGTTCAGGTGCTAATGAAGTTGCATGAGGATTCTTTCATGCGCTGATCTCCTGCTCGGGTGGCTTCCCCTCTACGCTTTGTCCACTGGGGCTGAATGACTCTCGCATAATTGATATCTTCCTCTGGCACACCATTTACAATGGGTCTGAGCTTGGGGCTAGTTAATTAAGGCTTTCCTGGGAGCTGGTGTGATTTGTGCCATCTGACTGAGTTATGAAGTGGTCACCAATATCAAGAATTTACAGCACTGTAACCCCCTTTCCTCCTGCTCCATACATTTATGGCACAGCTGGCAAATGGTAACGGGGAAACTCTGTACATCAGAAGCTGTGCCAGCACCATCTACAGCGGCCGTCCGCTGCAATGCTCTGCCAGGCTACGGGTGCAATAGCCAGGATTGGAGCGAGCTAGCTAGTGAGATGAAAAAAGTAACAAACCATTTAGAGGGAAAAAAAAACCTTGTTTCCCCAATAAAAACACTTTGTAAAAAAAAAATAAAAAATACATCTATAATGTAGTTTAATCTGTACAATGAGCACCACAAGATCAGAAACAATAAAACTATACCAGAATTGTGCCTTGCACAAAATAGAATAAAATGTGGTCAAATTTATTTTTTATTTTTTATTTATTTTTTCATCAAAATGTAACCTGCAAGAAGTCCTAACACAGCTTCATCAACTGAAAAATAAGTTATTGGTCTAAGAATATCGTAACAAAAACTTTGTCGGTTGTGTGTGGTTTTCTACTAAAAAAAGAAACCAAATAACTTGATGTACCAACCGGCAAAATAAAATTAATAAGGGGTGTCTCACTACAGACCTTGTTAGCATATCACTAGGATATGTTATTAGAGGGGTTTTGCCACAATCTCATTTCATAGCTCCTGCATTCAGCTCTGTGTGCTCAGAAGGAGGCGTGTGTGATTTGTTTGAATTGCATATAATGTGACCCAGCAGGATGACAGCACCATGCCTTTCCTCTCTGTAGTCAAATAAGGGTCTGTTTATGTGTAGACCTGTAAGTAGCTACATTGTAGCTCAGAGGTAAAACTTTTGCCTCCAGGCCCAAGGGTCCTCGGTTCAAATCCCTGCAGGAACCAAACCTGTGGATTTTATCTTTCTCAATGCGCATACCTCATTGAGGTTTCTTTTTTTAAATTTATTTGCACTGTTTGACTAATTGCTAAGCCCCGGTTCACACGGCTTATTCCAGACGGAATTGCGAGCCGGATTGCGCTCGCAATTCCGGCTTGAATAAGGGGCGCTGCCCGACGGCCCCATAGACTTCCATTATCCACGGCGCGTATTGCGCCTGGATAATGTGCAGGTGACTTTCTCCCCGCCCGGCGGATTCGCCGAGAGTGGAGTATCGACGGAATCCACTGTTCTCTATGAGAACGGTGGATTACCGTAATTACTGCGACTGATTGGCGCCGTACTGCAGCGCAAATCCGGCGCGCAGTACGGCGCCAATCCGCGCCGAAATAAGCCGTGTGAACGGCCCCTAAGGAGTACAGAGGTCAGGAGGAGGGTGACAGCACCCGGGGTTTGAACACTCAGTAGCTGCCTGAGAGGAGTTCTGACCACTGGGTCCGTTATCCCCTGGAGACGAGCTGTAAACAATTGATCACTAAAGGAGCAGCTAAAAACAAAAATGGTGCAGAATTTTTAATAATGATGAATGGTGAAAATGTTTATTTAAATTACAAACTTCCCACATCAATTTTACTTCATGGCAAAACCCCTTTAATGTCTTATAGGTGCAGATCCCCCCTCTCCAAAACCTCTCTGTTCTGACCGGATTGGTGGTCAGGACTCTCCATTAGACTTGAATAAGAGTTCCGAGTTCCTATTCATATCTATAGGAGAGTCTCAACCAACTCTCCGGTCAGAACAGAGAGGTTTCAGGAGGTGGATCTGCACCTGTCAGACATTGATGGCATATACTAGAATTCTGCCATCAATGTCTGTAATGAGACAACCCCTTTAACATGTCAAATGTTGTAAAGAATAAAAAATGTCAGTTTAAATTTTTTTTTGGGACACAGGATAAACAAAATACATAATGTACAGAGATCAAAACGTACACTTGATGTGATTTGGTGCTGGTGGAGCTCGAGTTTAAATGGCTCATTGTGAGATTTTCTAAGAAGAGTATGAGAGAGTAATTGGGGTAGTAAAGCAGTCAATATGTGATTCTTAGGTGGAGGAGTGGAGTACATTCACACGGTTTTGGTATTTAGCAATTTGATGCTGCAGATCTGCTCAAATTTACTGAGGAATTTCCCCATTCACTTTGAAGCAGAAATGGAAAAATTGGAAGGAGAATACACTTTTTTTATTATTATTATATTCGGACATTACTAATAAATACACTTCCATTTGGTGACTAAATCTTTTTATTTGGTTCCTAACTTTTTCAATGTATAAATCAAGGTGCGTATGTGTGTTTTTTGTTTTTTTTTTTTTTTTCTTTTCATTATAAAGCCCTAAATATGATTCCCTTACCGAATACATTACTGATGATTTTCTCCTTGATTTCCACCTGTCATTTCTCCACTTTGTTTATTTGGAGAACACTAGTGCAGTTCATTACAGTGCTGTTAGGCTATGTTAACACGGCTTATTTTGGGACGTGTCTCGCCCCGTATTTGGCACAGTCATGGCCAAATACGGGCCGAGATACGTCACAGTCATTACTGTAATCCACAGTTCTCATAGAGAACTATGGATTACGTCTCCTCTCCCTGCTCGCACAATGTGGGGAGATAAGTGACATGTCAATTATTCACGGCATATACGCAGCGAGAATAATGCATGTCTATGGGGCCGGCGGGCTGCCGGCCCACCTGCCCCCGCTTCGGAGCACACGGCGTAATTGCGGGGCAAAATACGTCCCGCAATTAAGCCGTGTGAACATAGCCTTAGGCCTCGTTTACACAACTCATTTGGCCACGGGTTTCGCCGCGGCTCTACGCGGTTCCGCCGCAATCCTCGTCGGGCGCGCCGCAAACTCGCGTCTCCCGACGCGGGTTTGCGCCGCGGGCAGTGGGCGTGGCCTCTCGTGGGGGGCTGGTTTTGGCTCGGCTTGCGCCGAGGGCTTGCCCTATGCAAATTAAGAGCAGGGGGCAAGCCGCGGCGCTAGCCGCATCCCAGCCGCGCACCACCCGCGGCGCTGCGCAGAGCACTCCTGTCAAGAAATGACAGGAGAGTTCTTCACACGCGTGGGTCTGGCCGCGGCCAAACCCGCGCAGTGTGAATATTAACGCGGTTTCCCTTGGGAAATAATAATCTAGGCGCGATTTGGCCGCAGTTATGGCCGCGGAACCCGTGGCCATAACCGCGGCCAAATCCGTCGTGTGAACAGGGCCTTACACTGAGACACCTTACAGATGAGCTCCTGCCCTTAAAGCAGCAGTAAACTGTCAATCAGAAGTTTTATCTCATCACTGCTAGAAAAGGATGATTTTTTTTTATTTACGATTTAATTGTGTAATACTGGCAAAATGTTAATTTTTTTAAAAAAAATGTTGTTGTCCCCTCTTTTAAAGGGAGCTATCCCAATAGTAAAACCTATTTGAGAATTGGTACAAAATCATTACATTAGAAAATATATATATATTTTTTTTATATCATAAACCAGCAGTGGATTCAAAAAGAAGTGAAGCCTGCTGCTTCTCTGTTCTGTATCGACTGTTCTGCATGTATGGTTCCAGTCTAATGACTGCCTCCACTTACAAACAGTCTTCCTGGTTTATAGTTGTCTTTATGCTTGAGCTTGGACCTTCAGCCGTGTATGCTTAGAATGTGTTCACATATTTTTGCTTTCTCCTAATCCAGCATATTTGATTCATTTTTCTTCAGATTAGCATTCTGTTTTGTGCTAATTACACAATTCCACTAATCAGTGCATTAATTCCTATTGCTTTCTTTTCTCTTCAATGCTTCACCCAGTCCGTCTGGCATGTATGATTATGACTTCGAGTAAGTGCGATTCTTTGGTCTGTACAACTGACTTTGTTTTAGATGATGCAAACTATGTTTTACTATTTGCTTGCGCTGTCTTTAATGCATGCTTGACTGTTGCATTACAGTTGATCTGTGAAATACCTGATGTTGGGTTATTACACACTCTTGCCAGGAAATATCTGCATAAACTGCCAGCAAAAAATGTAAACATATCAAGATCCACATATCCATTCAAAATGTTGTTCTGAAAGATCAGGCATACATACTGTACATACACATGAAATCATTGATGGAGTCTGATCTGTGAATTCGCCTGATTTTCTTAAATATTTTATTTTTTTTTAAAAAACAAAAAGCACAAAGCTCTGATCACTTTAGGGTGCTTTCACACACAGCATTAATAACTGTGCCTTTCTGCATAGAAAACGCATCTGAAAAATACTTAAAGAACGCATCTGCATTTTTGATGCATCCGAAAAACACAGATGTGTTTTTCGGATGCGTTTTATGTGCAGAAAGACACAGCTATTAATGCTGTACATTTCTGCACAAAATACGCACTCAAAAATGCACTGTGTGAAGGCATCCTTAGTTTCTCAAATATTTAACCCATGGTGGTAGGGGCGATTTACCCCCTAGATGTGAGCCACTTATCTATACTTCTGCCACAGACTTCTTCCTATCTCTGGCAATAATGTCAAAAATGCTACTCAGGGCTGTGAAGTCTGTGCCCATTTTGCAGGAGTTGGCGTCATCCTAAAATGGACCGACTCCCAAAATATATAATAAATTGGTACAGTTCGTGCAGTGCCAAGAGCAAGAGGAATTGGAATGGTCTCTTGCCAGTGCTACTGCTCCCATATCTTCAGCCTCATCAGATGAGTTTTATTTTGAAAAGTAGTTGGATGACATGGAGCAGGAAAAGCGTTACCGCAGGGGAAAAGATTCCGCTCCCATAGCAAACAGATTGACCAGATTTCAGCACAATTGTTCACTTTCTTTCAAAGAAGTAGAAGAGTTCAACCATTCCTCAGAACTGACTACATGAGGCAATTCCTTTATACCCCGAAATTGTTAGAGATGTTGCCCATGTGGTCACCGCTTTGCCACCAACGCAAGTTAGTGTAGAGAGGCCGTTCTCTAGCCTGGAAATAATGAGGTCAGATGTGAGGTCATGTATGCAGGAGAATTTGATGTAGGCAATACTATTTTGTGGAAGAAATTCATAGACTCCACAAATGTTGTTCAGGATGTTTTTTGTTGAAAACTGGTTTCTCCCACTTTTTTTTGTGTGTTCTAAAGTAGTATCCAATAAATAATAGATTTTACCAGGACTGTGGAGTCGGCAAGCCAAAGCCCCGACTCCTCAATTTCCCAAAACTCCGACTCCCGACTTCTGACTCCTGACTCCCTCATACACGGCGCATGTTTAAGTGATATCTTTACTGTAGTAAGGTGGTAACATTAGGCTGTTTATCACCTTTTGATACAATAATCAAGCTATTTAGGTAGAACAGACAATGACCAGTAAAAGGATAACAATGTTTTGATCTTTTGAACACTTGTGGGTAGAGTTGAAGCAAAAGCTGTATTTGTAGCCAAGTCCAGTCTGCACCAACATTGGGAATGTGTAGAAGAGACCTGGGATCAGATTTTAGTCAAGACATGCTTGAATCTGATCCAGAGCCCAGAAGGATTCAGGCAGTAGAAAACCAAAAGGTGGATTTCCCAAATACTAACAAAATAATAAAAAAACCCCATTTTGATTTTTAGGAGCAAAACTTAACAATGCGTTACAGAAAAAATCTGCAAACAACAGACAAATACTTGCAAAAAATTTATGAAAAATAAGTAAAACTGTAAAAAATTACAGTAGCCTCAGTACAAAGCTGTAGGGATGGAAGTTTGGGGAGCCTAAAGTCACAAGTTCAAAAAAATTTATCATTTTGCTTTTCATGTAAAAATTTTTTATTGGATAGACTTTAGAACAAAAAAAAAATAGTAAATATGAAAAACCTGCAGGAACTTTTATGGAATCTCGAATTTGTTCTGAGAAATAGATCGCCTCCATCAATCCGCATACATGACCTCACATCTGATTTAAATTTTTCCGGCAAAGAAGGGGCCCTCTACACAAACGGGGGTGGGGGTAAAGTGGGACCATAGGGGAACATCTCTAAAAATTTCGGGGATAAAGGAATTGCCCAGCCCAACAGTTTTGAATTTTTTTGAACGTTTCTACTTTTTTGAAAGCAGGTGAAAAATTTTTCTGAAATTTGTTTGCCCTGGGGCAATTTTTTTTTCCCCTGGGGGCACGCTTTGCCTCCCCCATGTCATCAATTACACTCCCCAGTATAGCTGAAGATAGGGGAGCAGTAGCACGGCTGGACCCAATTCCTCTTGCCTTTGCACGCAAAAACTAATGACCAACAATTATATTTTTTGGGGGAGCTAGGGGGTCCCTTTTTTTCCGATCCTTCAAAAAAAACTCCGACTCCACAGGCCTGGTTTTTAAAGACCGCAACAAAAGGTTAACAAGTTTTGAACTTTTGCTTTCAGGCTCCAAAATCTCACCGTCCCCCTCCAGCTTTGAAGAAGACAAACCATCGAAAAGACAATCTTTTGGGGTTTATCTCGCATATAAATTAACTTCAATTATTTAGCATATGCCATTTCTCAATCCTTGTCCTGAACTGCATTTTACGGTTTTACCCGGGGGTTACAATTGTTTTTCTTCTGTTAATACAAATTACAACCCGTTAACACCAGCTATTGGGGAATGTAAATTTTAGGCCGTTGCAACAAAGGGGTCACTGGTTTGACCGCCATGAAGAAGTTTTTCCCAAGAAAAGAAACTGAGCATCCACTTATGATACGTTTTTCCGGGCCATGAAAATTGCATCATGTGGGGGCCAGACAGCGAAGAATATAAATGAAGTCCATTCAAAAGTCAAAGGTGACGTCCGGGCCCCAAAATATCAGTCAAAAGTTGGGGTTCACAAAAGGGTCTACCGTTCTAACGCGCACAAAACCGACAGTAAGTGCTCTATGCTTCAAAGAGGAGATCACATACGTCCATCAAGCACCATCACACACAAAAAACAATTTTTGAATCTGGTCATAAGAATTTTTCTCGATTTTTCCAAAAAGATAAAAAAAGGAAATTGGAAACGGGGGATTTGGAGCGATAATAAAGTAAATAGATTGGGCCTGATGGGTGCAAATGTTTGGGGGAGAATCAAGTGAAAAGGGGAATTGGATTAAAAAAATTAAAAATTGTCAAGTTCAGGGGGGAACCTGATGAATGGGGATTTTCACACCCAAAGATTTGATATTTTGCCCCGGGATCGCTGGTACCTCAATACTGACCATAGTGAGTATCTTCAAGATTATTTTCATACACTAGTACTAGGGATAAAAAAGGATGACATAGTGTTCCAGCAGGCAACGACCTGAACCGTACATCAGGGGGGAGAAGAAGGGTTTTCAATGACAAAATAATTTTGCTGTGTTACCACCACATCCCAACCTCAACCCAATCCAACACTTGTGGGTAGAGTCGAAGAGAGAGTGCCCTTTGACCCAAGTCCAGTCTGCACCAACTTGGGGGAATGTGTAGAAGAACTTGGGGCCCGATTTTGGTCAAGACATGCTTGAATCTGATCCAAAGACCAAAAGGATCCAGGCATTATTGGGATTTACCAAAACAACAAAAAAAAAAATTAACATTTTTAATTTTTTAGGTGCAAAGCAAAAACAAGCAGTTACATACTAAATCTTAGAACAAGCAATGCAAATACCCGAATTACTCAAATATAAGCAGCACCTACTTTTGCCACAAAAAACGGGAAACTTAT
This sequence comes from Phyllomedusa bahiana, assembly GCA_025379985.1. Taxonomy (NCBI): domain Eukaryota; kingdom Metazoa; phylum Chordata; class Amphibia; order Anura; family Hylidae; genus Phyllomedusa; species Phyllomedusa bahiana. The sequence continues at coordinate 6,392 of JAODAL010041616.1, read as the reverse complement.
TGACCGAGTATAAGCCGGGAGGAAAATGCAGCTGCTCTGAAAATTTCAAAAAAAAAAAAGCCCCCCCAAAGGCAGTATATGTCCCCCATGGGCAAGTAAAAGGGGTAGGGGCAGTTAGTCCCCCATACATTATAGGCAGGTATATGCCCCCCATAGGCGGGAGAGGCAGGTATATGTCCCCTCATAGGCATGTTATAGGCAGGTATATGTCACTATAGGCAGGTTGTAGGCAGGGCTGTTTTTTTAAAAAAAAAAAAATACAAGCACTTACCTCACTCCCTTGCTGCTCCAACTCCCGGCGCTGTCTTCTGGCACAGAGGGCATGAGTCATCGGGCAGCATGAGACATCGCGCGATCCTTCCCAAAGGACTGCGGGGGAGCCCAGTCTGCTTGCGGCCTTCCGGATTAAAATTGCAGAGCAGGGGGAATTTGGGAGCTACTTATAGTAGAACTTTTTTTGTGCTTGTTATTTTAAGTACACTGTTACGGGGCTGACTCCTTTTAAAGTCGAACTGGAAAAAATAACAGACAGGGGGGTTATTTTTAAACTCCAGGCCCCTGTGTAAAAACTACAACAGAGCCCCCTGCTGTGGCAGAGCTTTAGTGCAACTGCTATCTCTCCTATAGATTCGCCTTCGGGCAAAAGGGGCTATCTTTTTTTAAAAAAAAAAAAATTATTTATGTCGTTCTGTGAAAAACCCAAAACCATCTGCACAGAAACACTCATCCCTAACCTTTGGAGACATTAGGCATTGTGAATGAAAACTGCCACAGCAAGACTGGCCAGTTCCCATAGCTACCCATCACATTCACTCTTATTTTTCAAGAGCAAATATGAAAAAAAACTGACTTGAATTGGTTTGTTAAAGGGGGAAAAAAGGGTGTCTTGCTGCAACAAAAAGTTGTTGATGTGATGAAGGGTTCCCTCATTACTATAGCTCAATGTGATTATCAAAGGGCCCTGTTTACACGGGTTAATTCCCCACGATTTGCGCCCGATTTACGCAACAAACCGCCGTGAAAAGGGCGGGACGGGGGGGGGGGCTGGATGCGGCGGGGCGCCGCTCCCGGCCCCATAACAATGCATTATCACGGGGCCCTCCGCCCGTAAATAATTCATGCACTTCTCCCCCCGCGGGGGATTCCCCCGACGGGAGGACGACGGATTTCCCCGTTTTCAAGGAGCAGGGGTTCCGAAAAATTTCTGCCGGGGGGATTTGGGGGCCGTACTAAGCGCAAAAACCGGCCGAGTACGGGGCCAAAACCGGCAGAATAAGCCGTGTAACGAGGCCCAATTTGATTTTCATTGTCTTGGGAGTGCTTAGTTGAAGTGTCTCTGTCTAAGGTACATTTCTGGCTTTAGAACTTTGAGAAACCCTGCCACAATGCACTGCTCAATCACTGAAAATCAGGCACTACCTCTGTACTCCTCTCCCAGTTTCCTTTTCTGGTGGGTAATGGGATGCCCTGCAGTCTGTGGCCACTTGCAGCGTGATGGCAAGAAGACTATATAAAGCTAGTCTGTTACAGCCGCCGACCTGCACAAACCTTTTAAAGGAAGACTGGGGTCCTTAGCCTCCCATAGTTATTCAAGACTTAGCCCGATATAAAGCTGCTTTGTATTAAATGTAAAATACAATGGGTTGCAAAAGTCTTCCTACACCTTGAGCTGTTTCTTATTTTTAAATGTTACAGACACAAACTTTAATGTATTTTATAGATTTTTTTTTTTATGTGATAGAGCAACACATAGTAGCAAGTATTTGTGAATGTAAAAAAATTTATGTTTTTTCCAAAAAATTTTTGCAAAAAAAAAACTGAAAAATCCCAGCATATCTAATCAGCCCCCTGATCAATACTTTTTTAGGACCAAACCTTTAGGCCCAAGACATCTGCCGTCTTTGGGATATGTCTCTACAACTTTTCACATCTAGAGGGTGGAATTTTTGTTGTTTATTAGTAGTTGGTTGGGGGTTTTTGAATGTTTGTGAGCAGCTATTTAAGTCTTGCCACAATTCCAATGGGGTTTAGTCGGCTTGACTGGGGCCATTTTAACACATGGATATGTTTGATGTAAAACTTATTTAGATTTGGGTGTATTTTATGTGCTTGTCCTCTGGGAAGGTAACCATGCCCCAGTCCAAGTCTTTTGCAGCCTTTTAAACTAAATTAACACGGGTAATTTCGGGCGTAAGTAAAGCCCCGCAATTATGCCCGGGGGATCCGAAGCCGCCCGACGGCACTTCCCCCCCCCGGAGCAGGGGGGCCGACAGCCCACCGGCCCCCAGACGTCATTAATCCACGCATAAGCGCCGTGAAAAAAAATGACTTGTCCCTCACTCCCGTGCGTCGATTGTCCCCAGGGGGAGGGGGCGAACCATAGTTCCTATAAGAACTTTAGATTTCCGTAATGACTGGCGGGATTTTGCTTGTATTTGAGTGCAGTACTGGGAAAACCCCCAATTTTAACCTGTGAACATAGCCCAACCCGGTTTCCTCCGGATTGCCTGACCATCAAATCTGACTACTTGCAAGTCCCTGCGAACTAAGCATTCCCACACTTTATGACCCCCCCCATACTTCATGGTGGAGATGGTGTGTTCTGGCTGATGTGCAGTGTTGGAAACCTAAATGCCAAATGCTATGTGAAGGAAAGCTAAGAGCCCCTTCTTCCACATGCTCGCTGTGTCCCTTTTATATAGGTTTTTTCCAACTGCAAACAGACACTTATAGTTTTTTTTTCAAAAAATTGTTTCTTCTGTCACTCTTCCATAAAGGCCGATTTGTGAAATACATGCTAACGGTTGTCCGTGGACAGATTCACCCACCTGAGCTTGGTTCCCGCGCTCCTTTTCCCGTGTGACCCTGGGGCCCCTTTGCTGCCTCCTTTTCTGGCATTTTTGTTTTGTGAGACCAGTCTTGGTAGAAGCATAGTGCCAAACTTTTTTATTTACGGGTAATGGGTAACAGTTTTTTTTGACGGGTTTTCTGTGCGCACTGCTATAAACGCCGTTGCTTCAAAAATAAACGTTGGGGAGCGCATACTTCGAATGCTCCACTGACATTTACTTTCGCCGGGAAAAAGCTACTTTCCCACTTTCTTTTCCCCTGGAAACGGCAGGTGACATATCTCCAATGAAGCTATGAATTACCATGTTTGCGGGGCGAGTTACCGCCAAGTATGCCCTGAAAAGCAGGTGAACATACCCTTTAAAATTTCTCTTTCAGCAAAGTTTTTTTTTACAGTCCTTAAGAGCATGATTCACTACTACTTTTCTTTTCCCCCAAAAAAACATAGTTTTATTAATTTTTTACCCCCCAAAGACAGCTAAGCTTTTTTCTAGGGGGGGTTTTTTTTTTCCCCATGAACAAAATTCAATTTATTGTTGACAAACTCAACTGTATTAAATAAATGAGTGGGTTTTTATCACAATCATCGCATAACACCCAAACTCTGTTGCATCAAAAAAATGCACTAGGGCTTATTTTTGGGGGAAAAAGGGTAGCTAAACATGGGGATTCCATTCCTTGTAAATGCTTAAATCCAAACTCCAAGCTCTTTAAAGACCTCATCTTATGAAATTGCTGAAGACCACTCAGACTCCATATAATAGCAAAAAACCAAATCCATCAAAGGATCTTTCATTGAACCGTCAGGGGGTTTATGTTGCCCTAATGAGAGAAGGATATGATAAGGGACAGAAGCCGAGCTCTGTAACTTATTTGGGTTTTTATATAATTTACACAGAAGTTCTGAGTAAAAGCAGATAAATAACACTGGGCTTCTAAGAGTGTAATTCCTGTCACCCCGATCGCCCACAAGGATTGACAGCTTTCTCTGTATGGCCATGTTCACACGGCTTATTTTGTCGAGTTTTGGACGAGGTTTTCGGAGCGTTTCCTTGCCCAAAACCTCGTCCAAAGCGCCCCCAGTTCATTTAATTGATTCCTATGTAAAACCTCGTTGTAGTTTACACACAACGAGGTTTTTACATGCATATTTGGAAGCGCTGAAAAAGAAGTTTCATGTAAATTCTTGAAGCGTGTTTTCAGCGCGGTTTTTTGTCCAGCGCGGTTTTTGTCCTGGCTATTAATTTGTATAGTCGAAAACCTCGCCGAGAAACGCCTTCTAAAACCTCTTCTGAAGAAGTGTGTTTCAGGCGAAAACCTCATCCAAAACCACGTCAAAATAAGCCATGTGAACAAAAACCTATCATGTGTATGTACATAGCAAACTGTCCTTTACTGTAAGCAACATTTTCTATTACGTCGGTTTGTGCTTTTTATTCAGAAATGAAGCTTTAAGTCCAAATAAAACATATACATTACAGACCCCAAGCTTCTCCCCTTTAATTATACTGTATCTTGCAAGGCCTGCATAAGCTATGTGGCCGCTTCCATTTAAGAAAGTGTTAATGTCCAATACACTGAAGTACAGCTATTCACACATGAAATTTCTTTTAAATGTCTGCTTTGTCGACGATTAAATAAGTGTGTTTTTTGTCTTTTTTTTTTTTTTTCCTGCTAGAGGATCACGTCATTGTCAATGTAGGCATCACCCATTTTAAAAAACCTGTATGTGGTGAAGAGTTACTGCAATACAGTTATAAATACGCCCCAATAATTAAAATTCTATCTATGCAGTGGCTTCAAATGATCCTGGGCCATGTCAAATTTTTTAAAATTTCTGCCATTGTCAAAAAAAGTAATGCTGCTGTCTTGAAATCTACTTTTGTAATATATCTTGGACAACGGTCCAAAAAAATAACTTGGAGCTATTTCTTTCCCACATAAATCTGTCAGTATTGACTTTAATTCTATATTTGCTGTATGTTGAAGACCATTTACCTATTTTCAGTCTCAATATCTCCCGATCAAGCCACAGAGTGACCCTGCGCTTCCTTGCTCGTGTGGGAAGTGGCTTCATAGGGTCTCCCAGAAGTAATGTGCAGACTTTCCCAAAAGCCAGCTTATACTGGAAACGTTAAATAAAGTTTATGTTTTTGTGACTGTCCCTTTTAATAGCAGGATGTTTAAAGAGTTTTTTTTTCTAACGATCTTTTTGTTCTGTTTTTGTACCATTCTATTGTACTTGCAAAATTACAAATGGTATCTTGATAAATAGTTCCCTTGATGGGATATGTTTAATGCCTCCTTCAGAAGGGATTTTTTATTTTTTTTTATTTAGCCCTCAATTAACTCATTTTCTTTCTCCTTTCTTTTTTTTTTCCCTTTGCTTTAGAATTGACCTCAAGCTAAACAAGAAGCCAAGATCGGTGAGTTTATAAAACAGTTTTTAATGAAGAAAAAAAAAAACCAGATGCAGCATAAGAACAACTCAAAAATGCTGCACAGAGTCTCTGAAGTTCTAGGCATATTATTGAAGAGCCTGTACATGCAGCACTTCAGTGTTCTTGTGTGTGCTTTTTTTTTTTTTTTTTTTTTCCACCTTTTTAAGGCTATATTAACACGGTTTTTTTCACGGCGTAATTGGGGGGACGATTTCGCCCGCAATTACGCCTGGGGTCGGGTGGGGGGACATTCATTATCCACTACATGGAAATCCCTAAAGAAGCATTTATGCTATCTATAATACAAAAAAAACCGTTGAGATTCTTAGTTCACACGTTTTTTATCAAAATATGCTTATGCCACCCCCGACTTACAATGGGATCCTCAAGGCGGGTGGCCTACTCTAATCTAAATCTCTAACTAGAGCCAAATTTAGACTTCTCATTGGGCCAACCGACCTCCATAATCCAGAGAGAAAAAAAAAAAACAGGGACCAACCAAAGTCGGGGTGACATAAGCATATTTTGATCAAAAAAGTGTGAACTAAGAATCTCAACGTTTTTTCATTCAAATTTTCCATGGGCGTGTATACCGGCCCTGATAATTGAAAATGTCACTTTCTCCCCGCGGGGAGAGGAGAAGGGATCCATAGTTCTCTATGAAAACTGTGGATTACCGTAATGACTGGGGCGGATTTCACCCATAATTCGAGCAGTATGGCGCAAAATAAAGGACTGACATCCGTCCCAAAATAAGCCGTGTGAACATAGCCTTAAAGTGGTGTGTGTGTGTGTGTGTACATATATTCATACATACATACATACAGCCTTTTAACAAGAAAGATGGGAAGGAAAAAAAGAAAAGCACACAAAAACACCGACGTTCTGTGTATACAGGCTCTTCAATACTCTTCTTACACACACACACCTCTCAGAACAGAGAAAAAAAAATTCAGCACTTCCAAAAAGCAAACTGTATATTCGGTGCTAGTAAATATCTTGGTCACAGTCCCGTTTAAATTTTTTCCAAAAAAAGAAAAAAACCTTTTTTTTTTTCTTATTTTTGGGGATGCTGCAATTGTCCCTTTTTTGATAAATGGC
>JAODAL010041615.1:0-35698 GCA_025379985.1 Phyllomedusa bahiana | reverse complement strand
CCCCCCCCCCCCCCCCCCCCCCCCCCCCCCCCCCCCCCCCCCCCCGGAAGGGATATTCAATGTCCAGTTAAGTAAACATGATGGTTCAAATCATATCCCTTTCGGGGCACTTTTTAATTTGTGGGTGATGCAGGTTTAAGGGTCAGGCTGTGTACAAGAAAGGGTTAGAAAATGGTCTGTGATTTTTTTCTGGACTTTTATAACCAAAGTGTGTTCCCTAAGATGTAGCACGTATCCTTTTGCTGTTGGGGATGTTAATTTCACTTTCCACCTTTTTTGGGGTGTATAAGGGGGGTTTTGTTGTTCCCTAGACTTTAACACAGAATTGATGGAGTATTTTGACCCCTTTTTTTTTTTATTTTTTCTTGACTAATTTTTCAAAATTTCCCGGCTTAAAAACTCGGTGACTTTTCCTCAAATATGATGTGAAAAAAGATTTTGTGAGAAAAAATTTTTTTGGTGAAAAATGTGGCGTTTTTTAAAAAATTTTACCAAGAATACTAAATGGAGTCTTTTTGACTCCACTATTTTTGAGGTCCTTTTTGTCCTAAATGTTGCTAAAAAGTTTTGTGCATAATTTTTTCACTCGTTTATTTCCCCTGTGTTCATATAGATTTTTGTTCAATTTACATGAAATTTTTTACTTTTTCCTTGTGTTTTACCTGCTTGTATTATGGTAATGCTGAACAAAATAGTTGTTTTCTAGGCTCTTATTTATGCTAATGAAGGGGGGTTTGTTTTTCTAAGGTTCTAGAAGGAGAAGTATTCTGGTTTGTAACTTTATATCAGTTAGCTGAAGAGACAAAGAAAAAACAGACGCAGACATCGAGTTTTGAAACTCATACAGGTATAAATTTGTTATAAAATAGTTTGGGCCCCCTGTCAATGATTTAGCCCCCCACTTTTGAATGGCAGAACGTTATTTTTCTTTTGTTTTTTTCTTTTTTTTTTCAGGGGAAAAACTATAAGAATTAGGAATTTGTGAGGAATATGGGGGGGACGTTTGATAAAACCCCAGGATATTCTGGTACTTTGCAATCCATACGGAGAATGAATCGGAATCCGAATTGCAGGAACATGTATTTGATTCGGGAAGTGATAAAGATTTCTTTCCTCAGAAATATCAAAGTAAATTAAAGATAAGGGAACAAATCCAAAAGGTAAGTAGTTATGTGTATTTTTTTTTCTTCCCAACACTGGTTAGGGCCTGTGCACCTAGGAATTCTGGTGAATACCCATTGGTTTTCTTGCGCAATACAGGCCGTCCCTGCCCCTCATGCCTGGTCCTCTCCGAACCCCGGGGGAGCCGCTGTCAGGGCAGAGAGCGCTTGCTTACGCGCAAGCACGGCTCCGCCCCAGCAGCGGCCCAGCTGGGGGTTTGGGGGGAGCTTGGTATGAAACTCCGCTCGTACCGGGAGCGGGCAGGTACGGCCGGTTTGTGGTGAGAATTTTCCGGTCGGATTATTCCCCCCGTAATCAGCGTTGACGGACCCTTAAAAAACAAAAATTTTAAAATTTTCACATTTTTTCCAGATTTTCCCAACACATCAACTGGGGATGGGTCAGCATTTATTTTCCCTCGTGACCCCCTCCTGGTGTGGACAGAAAAAACAGAAAAGTCCAGAAATTAAAAGAAAAAACAGGTAACGATGGCGGCGGGGGTTTTAAGAACAACAAACACCAGAAAGGGAATCTAAAGGAATATAGTTTGCGGTGGTTTTCAATGGAAACCTGTTGAAAATTGGGAACACTTGCCTGGTAGGGTGACAGCCAAAATATTTTGGGAAAAGACTGGCCACAGGATACCCCAAAAGAAATATCATTATCTAGTCCTTGAGCGCATGGCGTTTATTTTTTTTGTTTTTTTCATTTTATATTGAAAATTTATAAAAAAGAAACGTTGCAGAAGCATGCAGGAACAAAAATTTTTCGTTTACTCTATCTGATGGGGCTAGATGCATTCATTGTGATATTCATGCTCGGGGAAATTTTGGGCACGAACCGTCATCGATTAGCGTATTTGGTGTAATGATGGGGGAAAACCGTTTTGAAAGCGACAAAAGTCTGGGAAAACCCCTTTGTTAAAATTTTTGAGGTTTTCAGATTTGTAGAAAATCTACCGATCAGGAGAATGCAAAGGACAAGTTTGCTTATTTTCTACTGTGTGGGAGGTTTTTGAAAATTGTATTGCGTGTTACAAAAAAAACCCGGCCCATACATAAGGTGGATGAGCAACTTTTCCCAAGAAAAACTAGGTGTCCTTCACGCGTACGCCTTCCCAAAACCGTAAATTGGCCACAAATATTGGGTAGCTGTTGATAAAGGGTAGAAAAATCTGGAAATGGCTTCCCTTATCTAGGCAAAAAATGACACCGCCGTGCTGGGACGTTTAGCTGACCCTGTGGTAATGAAGTTTATTTTTGGACCTTTTTTTAAAAAAGGTGCAATGTTAAACCCATAATTATTTTTTTTCGTAAAATTAGCTAAAAAGCTAAAAAGAAGGGGCAACCATGGTGGGAAAAAATGAAGAAGATAAGGCGAGGGAAATGCCTAAAGAATAAAATCCATGAAAGAGGAATTTTACAACCTAAGTGTTTAGAAATGAAAACAATTTTACACTTACAGGGTTTTGGAAAAAGGGCAACAAAAAAAGTTGTCATTTTGAGTTCCGTCCATCCGATTTTTGTTGCGTCTGATTCGCTAAAAAAAACCCAGAAACGGTAAAGTTTTACCCAAAGAAACAAAAAATGGGGTAGAGTAGTGGATAGATGGCACGAAAAAATTTTCCAACGAAAATGCACAAGGAGTGGCCTGTTATGCATTTTAAAATGCCTTTGACTTTTGGGGAAAAAATGCATGGAAAATTTAAGGAGTTACCCCCCAAAAAAAGTCACGCAAGCCATTTTTTTAAACCTTTTGAGGGATTGAGTGGTCCTTTTGTCACAGATGGGAAAAGGGGTTTCCCGGGCCCAAGTTTTTACATGCTCAGGAAGTGATGGTTCAAACAAAATTTTGCCGATCAAAAAAAAGTGAAGAAAATGATCTTCGGCAATTGAAGATTGTGGTAAGTCTTTGTGTGGGGAATGTACTGCCTAAACAAAGGCAAAGCCTAAAATGCAAAAAACAAAATGTTTAGAAGGGGAATTCTGCGCCTATTTTATTTTTTTTGCTCCTCCCCCTTTCTTTTCTCTGCTTTTTGCTCTTCAGTTTTGTTTTTGTGTGCATTTAATAAAAAAATTTTGAAAAAACTCTATTTAATTATTTTTATTTTCTGTAGAAAAATGAAAAAACAGAAAAAAAAACAAACAAAAGCATTACTTTGGATTCCAATAATAATAATTTCAAAAAAATTAATTATTAAAAAAATAAACACAAATGAAACTTAAAAATAAACGAAAAAAGCAAGGAGTCAAAATGATCCTTTCAGTATTCTAGGGGGTCACGAGGGCCGTTTCCTAGTGTTAAAGGTCATCGCGATAATCGTGCTCACTATCGAAAACCCCTTGTCGATAGGGCCCACTAGATATCGATCGATCCGATAGCCCAAAGCATCGCTAACATATCCGTGGTCTTGGTAACGTTAGGGAATTCCTCTGATTCTAACATTTCTATGTCAAGGTTTGTCTTCTAATTCTGTTACTTTGGACACTATCCTCTGCACTTCATCTCCCAAGACTACATATACATCTATAAGAGCATTATGTGAGTTTGCAGCATCATTTTTGATTCTATATGATCAGTATGGGATGTAAGTGATGGAAAATCTTGTTTAAGATCATACATTATTTGCTTTAGATCCATGTGTAATGTTGTTCTGAATGAGGAAAAAAGCTGGTGTAAGGCAGTGACGGTCAGAGGTTGGTCATCCATCTATTCTTGTTGTTCTAAGTCAACCAATGCAGCTCTCGAAGATGAAGACTGTTACATTGAATGGTACTGCAAGCCTCTTTTCCAAGAGACTTGGTTGGAAGGGAAGAATTCCGGAACTCTTACTGGTTTGTCTTTTGGGTTCTTTTCGGATGTTCCTCTCATGGTGGAAGGATAATATGTAGGTGGAAACAAAGTAAATTTAATGAAGATAGGTTGCAATAGCAATCAGTTGTATTGGACATGAGTTTACCTGAACCGTGTATGGGTGATAATCAGACGTTTCAGTTGTGAAGGAGTTCTCTAGATGAGTATATAAGAAACAGGATTTGTTTTTGGTTTGTTTGCTTTTTTAATATTTTTTCATTATTATTATTATTATTATTATTATTATTATTATTATTATTACTTATTCTCCTTTCTTCTTTTTCTAAAAGGGCTATCACTTCAAAACAGATAATGAATCTGAAACCAAGTGTCTTTTCAAATTAGGGTTTACAGTTTTGCTAAGATAAATCTGAATTATAGACAGATGCTTCTGACACACATTGCAAGAATGAGGAAGATGTAGAATCTATACTCCAGTCAATCAGAGGTTAAGAGATATGACTGGGAGAGTAAATTGGTAATTTTCCAGCCATCTAGCCCTATCCTCCAGTTCATACTGCAGGAGACACAGGGTTGATAGTATACAGTGATGCCTGTGAATCCTGAGTTTATGCAAGAAATCACAGGCTCTGTTGAAGATCTAATAAGAAATACCCTCAGGGGTTAAAGATCATAAGATGGCAGTGAGTAGTTAGTGTTCTCAGATGGATGTTTAGTGTTCTCAGATGGATGTTTAGTGTTCTCAGATGGATGTTTGATTGTAAATGAGTATGCAGCAGTTTGTGTTTTACACTGTTAGAATAGGCAGAGAGCTGTTAACCCAGTAGGATGTTTTATGTGTCCCAAATGTGTGTGGAACTATGCACAGTGGATTTATAGGCAGGAGGTCTCACAGTTGGTTAAATTAGAAAGAGTTATCCTGATATAATAGTACAAATAGCAGGGGTTGTTAGTGTGCTGAGGCTGCAGAGTACATAAATAACCTTCCTCATAGTGAGGCACAGCTATTTGAGACTCTTTTACTGCTGCAAAGGGCTCAGAGATAGTAGCTGCTGCTGCAGATTTGGTCTGTTAATGGGTGAGCGGGTAAAGGACCTACTGGACCTACTGCCAGGCTTGCTCCAAGGGGGCGTAACTAAGCGGCCGTCACAGAGCCTTAGATGGTAAGGATGGCTTTCCTGATGGCCACCAGGTGTGACCTCAGAGCAGTCCCAGCAGTGGCAGCTGACCAGACAAGCCATAAGTGCCAATGCTAGCAAACATGAGACAAGACACCACTATAGCACAACATGAGACCACAACAGACTACTACTACACAACAAGAATCAGGCAGGGAGTGTAGTGAGGAGCAGGCTTATAACCATACAGGTGAAATGGGATAGGCAGAGAAAGCCCAACCCTGCTGCACACTGTGGGAATAAAGTAGTGGAAGATGTGGCCGCTACCCTCCATAGAGAGACAAGGAATTAGGGCAGCAGCCAAGATGGAGGAGCAGCATGGCCAGCATGGGAAAAGCCACACAGCAACCACAGGTTGGTGTGCAGCGGCAACAGGAGTGTTCACGGTGACAGCGACACCGTAACAGAGACCGGATCTGCGACAGGAACACAGGTATGTCCACGGTTCGCAGCAGAGGCCGCGGCGTAAGGACAGGAACACGGCCCTGTCCACGGCCAGAACAGAGACCGCGGCACGGACCGTGACACAGGCATAAAGAGAAGTCCCTCTGAGGTAATAATGGAGCAGTCTAGGCAGCAGGTCTGCACACTCTGGCTGTGATGAAGTGCCGATTTAGGGGGACATGTCTGAAAACTGTCTTGGTCTAAGACTTTTCTTGTTGCCCATAGCAACCAATCAGCATTCCCCTTTCATTTCATATAGAGCTCTGAAAGACTGAAAGGGGCGCTTTGATTGTTTGCTACGGGCAACAAGAAAAGTCTTAGACCAAGACAGTTTTCAGACATTTCCCCCTTAGAGAGTAAGCAGTTGGGGTATGTTCACACGGCATAATTCAGGGCACATTTAATTGGACTATAATATTTGGGAAATACACACTGCAATTATGCAATTCATAGCTCTCAGCTACGAACACCAAATGATTTCCAATGCGTGGCGGGGAAAAAAATAGTCATGTCACTTCTTCCCAGCGCTTAAGAATGAAGGTCAATGAGAGCCAACTGTCAGTGTTTTAAAAATATGTGCCGATCAGTGCATACTTCTAAAATACCCAATGTATAGTGGCGTGCACAATTATGCGCTACAAAACGCAAAGTAAACATATCCTTATCATTACAAGAGCCAAGGCCGTCTAACTCGGCAATAGTTTTAAGATGGACTTTGAGTTGTTAAGGCTAACTGCCTTTATTGAATAATATTATGGTAGTCAAAATTGAAAAGTTATTTGTTATGTCCGGATATAGAGAATAAGTGAAACGGGAATCAGAGAGGCTGAATCAATTACTCTATATTAAAGAACAAGGCATACAGATTTTAAACATATCACATTGGAAAATTTCAGAATAGCCTCTGTCATTGCAGTCGAATCCTCAACAATCATATGTTATCATTGACATGAAACTAGCAACATTCTGAATGTCTGCCTTCACATCTAACCTTGAGCTTCAAGCTTGGGAGATTTGACCATGAACACAAAGAACTGGAAATCTTTGCCAAAGACCAGATCATTCTTTTTGGGCTGTGTGAAAACTTTAATAAGCTGCAAGTTAATAAAATGGCTGAAGCATTAATAAAATGGCTGAAGCATTTATACATACAGGAGAACTGACATGTCTCTGCTATCTAATATCTATCAATTCCCTCCTTTTGTGATACAGGTGAGCCTACGCTAAATCTGGACAGATGTTTTCTTTCCCTACCAGACTTGACCAACAGTCCTAGTAACTGCTGACAACTGGTCAACAGTCCCTCACCTAAACTATGGCGAGTCCTGTAAACCCAACTATCTTAACCAAGTTCTGTTCTCCTTTTAATCATTGTGGTTACAAAGCAGGTTCACCTCACCCATTTTTCTTTGATTTCTTTGCAGGCCTTTGAAAAGTAAAAGAAAATAGCTTTAGTCAGTATCATAAAAACTTGCAACTGCATGCCTTAGACAATCTGTAGAAAAATATTCTATTTGTACTCTTGGTTGTCAGTTGTGGGAAAAGACTACATTTATTAGTTATTCCATGGAAAAAAATTCTATTACTATCCCTGGTTGTCAGTTGTCCGAAAAGACCGCATTCCTTAGATAATCCTTAGAATTTTTTTTTATTTGTACTCCTGGTTGTCAGTTGTGGGAAAAGACCACATATATTAGGTATTCCACAGAAAAAAATGTCTGTTTGTACCCCTGGTTGTCAGTTGTGGGAAAAGACCACATTTCAGAGATATTCCGTAGGAAAAAAAATCTATTTCTACTCATGGTGTGGTTTTCATATGTCGGAAAAGACCACATTTCCTAGACAATCCGTAGAAAAATATTCTATCTGTACTCCTGGTTGTCAGTTGTGGGAAAAAAGACCACATTTCAGAGATATTCCATAGAAAAAAAAATCTATTTCTAGCCCTGGTTGTCAGTTGTCCGAAAAGACCGCATTCCTTAGATAATCCGTAGAAAAATAATCTATTTGTACTCCTGGTTGTCAGTTGTGGGAAAAAAAAAAACTAATTTATTTGGTATTCTGTAGAAAAAATTTCTATTTCTATCCGTGTTTGTCAGTTGTTCAAAAAGACTGCATATCTTAGATAATCCGTAGGACAATATTCTATTTGTACTCCTGTTTGTCAGTTTTGGGAGAAGACCACATTTATTCGGTATTCCATAGAAAACATTTCTACTCCTGTTTGTCAGTTGTCAGAAACGACCGCAGTTCTTAGACAATCTGTAGAAAAAAGTCAATTGCTAGTCCTACTTGGCAGTTCTCAGGGCTTGAAGGAAAAACACTGTTGATTTGGTGTTATGGTTCTTCCATAAAACTGCATTTCACAGATATTCTATAGAAACAATTCTGTTTCTAATCCTAGTTGGCAGTTGGAAATTATAATGGTAGGATACAACCTTGCTAGATTCGTAGCAAAGGATGTAATATGGGAGGGTTTAGCTAGAGCGCTCAGGAAAGAGGCCGTTACAATGAGCCTCTGGATGTCATAAAATGAATTTTATTACAATTCCGATTACGCGTTTCGCGAGTGTCCCTCGCTTCATCAGATAAAATGATACACAAAAACCCTCCAATAAATACCCCCCATGATTGACAACGAGGCTGCTGTCAGCCGCTATAAATTTCCATTCATAAAATTACTTTCCATTCATAAAATACGATCAATTAACAAAGATAGGATTTACTCTGATTTGTTGTCTATTGCCTTAATTTCTATTATGTCTGCTGCTCATTTCTCCTAATTATTCCGTTTGTTCTAAATTGCTTAAACATGCTTGTACTTACGAGCTGCCCATTCCTAAAAGCTATTTCATTCATGAGCCACTCTCACTCTGAATACTCATTTCTTTTCATCAATGAAACTGTTTACACCGCGCTCGGGTTTTTTTTTTTTTTTTTCCACAACATGTTTCACTTCAATGCCACTGTTTACTATACAATTCCTTCTTACTCACCAAGCTATTTACACTGCACTAAAATTATCCACGGGATACTTTATTTCAGTGAGACTGTTTTACCCAGGTTTATTACCTTTTGTTTCCGCTGGCCAGGTGTTATTAGAATATCAAGGTATATCCCTTAAACCATTATTTGCCTCCACATTAAACTTATGCAGATTTTTATCTACATTTTTAATTATTCATTTCTCCTACATATCTCTTTTTCATTGATAGGAGATTTATGTACAGGGAATTTGTCTATTTATTTATTTGTTCATTTAAACTTATAGACACTCTTATTTTTTTTATTTTTTTTTTTTTTTTTGTTTTTAAGAATACTAAGTATTTTAGTTAGTTTAAATTTCTCACTTTTCCTACAGGATAGTCTCCTGGACCTCATTTAATCCATGCGGTCTCAAGGTATTCAATTTATACATCCAATAGATCTCTCTTAAGCTTAGTTGTTTCGCTCTATCTGTTATGTCGGAGTGGATGTGCTCAATAGGTTTGGATCTTGAAATTTGGTTCAGGGCATGTTGTGGATCTCAATTAAATGTCTTGGGAGACTATAAATTAGTCTCCCATGTCTTATATCATATCTGTGGTTTACTAACCGACGTGACAATTTAGTAGACGTTTTACCAACGTATTGTGTCCCGCAATGGCAGGTGATGAGGTATATAACATAGGAGCTTGCACATGTTAAATTTCCCTTAATCTTAAAGGTTTCTCCTGTGGACGATGACTTAAAGGTCTCACTATTAATCATCATGTTGCAGCATTTACAAATAGACCTGCCGCATGCATATGATCCCATTTTCTGTTGTTTAATTGTATTCCCCGAGTCTTCCTGATTTTTTTCCTGTTCATTGCTTTTATGTTGTTTTAGTTTCGATGGTGCTAGTACATTTTTCAAGGTTTTTGCTTTCCTATAAATATATTTCGGAGTTTCTGGGATCACATTTTTCAAAATGGGGTCTCTCTGTAGTATGTTCCAATGTTTGTTAATTATTGACTGGACTTCTCTGAATTGCGAATTATGAGTGGTTATAAAGCTCAGATTATATTCTTTTACCCCTTCTTTTTCGATACTTGTTCTATTTTTTTCCAGATATTCTTTTTGTGTGCAGGTTGCTGCCTTATCCTTTGCTCCTTTCAGGAGGCTCACTGGGTATCCTTTTTGAATGAATTTTTCTGTCAAAACTCCTGCCTGTTCCTCAAATATTCTCTCATCAGTACAATTTTTCTTAATCCTTCTAAACTGCCCGTAGGGGACGTTTCTAATCCACTTTTTTTGATGATTGGACCCAAAAGCTAGATAATTGTTTGAGTCTGTTTGCTTGAAATAGGTTTTAGATGCAATTTTTTCATTGGCAATGTAAAGATATAAGTCTAAGAAGTTTATCTCTCGTGGGTGGTGATTGGCCGTGAACGTAATGTTCCAATTGTTGCTATTTAAAAAAGTCACAAATTCCTGGAATGTCTCTTGTGGTCCTCTCCAGATTATCAGAAGATCATCAATAAATCTTCTGAAATACACTATATGATCTTTAAAGGGGTTTGTATTCCCCTCAATATAGTGATCCTCAAAGGCACCCATAAACAGGTTGGCCAGCGACGGGGCAACCCTGGTCCCCATCGCTGTACCAACCTGCTGATGGTAATGGGTGCCGTTATACTCAAAGTAGTTATTTGTCAGGATCATATTGAGACCCTCCAATAGGAATGTCTTAAATCCTGAAGAAAAAGTAGGCTCCTTATCCAAAAATTCCTTGATCTTACTTAAACCCAGATTATGTTGGATATTGGAATACAAGGCACTTACGTCCAACGTAGCAAATAAATAATCCTCCCTCCAATCAAATCCTACAAGATCCCTAAGGACCGCGTCTGAATCTTTGAGATGGCTAGATAACTTTTCTACTATCGGCTGCAGTTGAGTATCAATGAAATGCGATAAATATGATAGGATAGAATTTATACCAGAAATAATCGGCCGCCCTGGGTTTTTTTTTTAGATCTTTATGGACCTTAGGCAGGTGGTAAAAAAACGGGATAGAGTATTCCTTTGGTGTTAAAATTTTTTTTCATCTTTACTTAGAATTCCCTTATCAAAATTTGTTTTTATAAAATTATCATAATGTTTTTTCAATTCTTTATGTACCTCTGGGTCCACTTTTTTATAATAAATAGTATCTTCCAAGATATGGAGGGCTTCACCATGGTAGTCCCTGTAGTCCTGAATGACTACCGCCCCTCCTTTATCTGCCTGTCGGATGACAATTTGGTTATTCTTTTTTAAACTTTCTAAAGCTGTTTTATCCTCTTTGTTTAAATTTGTTTTAGTTGGTAACTTCTTTTTTATTTTACGCAGATCATTGGTCACAAGGTCAAAAAACACGGGGATATAATTACCCTGTGCTTTTACCGGATAGAAGTTTGATTTTTTCTTTGTTTTCTCCCCTAGTCTTTTCAGATCATTGGAGATACTCTCTGGGTTTACATCCTCCTGTTTATCCCGCTGGGTTCCTTTCTCCCTTTTATTGAAGAATCTTTTAAGAGTTAGTTTACGTATGAATTTTTGTAAGTCTCGAAATACTGTAAAATCATCTACTGTGCAGTCAGGACTGAAACCTAACCCCTTCTTCAGAAGTTTTTCCTCTCTGTTATTTAGTATATAGGTGGATAGATTATAAATTTTCATATAATCATCTCTTTTTAATTTACTAGCTTTATACATCAATCTTTTTTTGATTCTCCTTATGGTGTTATATCTTTTTTTGTATGTTTTCCTGCTTTCAGTCCCCCTAGTTCCTCTACTCTTGTTTTTCTTTTTCGATCCGGTGTGTTGACTTGTTCCTGCATTTCCAGTGTGAATTGTGGTGTTAGGGCTTTTTCCACCGTATTGTACACATTTAATTGGGGATTGATCCCTAAAAAAGACGAATCAATTCCTGTATTCAGTGAATTTTTTTCTTCCAGTTGGAAATTATAGGGATTTAAGAACACCTGTGATTTGCTGTCTTTGCAGTACAGTTTTTCAATAAGAGACTGTGAAAAAATCTTCTAGATCTTTTTAATATTTATCTTTCTGAACATGGAGCGAACTACAGGTGGTAAGTGAGTAAAGAAGGGGGTAAGACATGGAGCTAGAGGTACGAGAGAAGGCGCTCCTTCCAGTGCTCCAGACAACACGCAAGTGAGCACATCGTCAACTGCAGGACAGTCAGGCCTGTCATTTCTGGTTTGGTGCCCTGTGAATCTCAGTAACGAACAGCATCGCCAATCTGCTCCTCAGAGGTTTATGCAACCTGCATACAAAGTTTTTACCTCCTCGTCCTCTCAGTCATTGCCACAAATGTCGTCATCGTTAGTGATGAGTGATTGTGTCAACAATCGTTATCGAGTCGATAGTCGATATTGGCAAATATCATGTCGATAGTCGATTATCGCCGATGACCATTAATGTCTATGGGAGAGGAACAACACCTTCATTCTTACACCCAAACAGGTGAGGAGAAGCTGGAATTAACATCCACAACAGTAAACTGGATATGTGCTACATCTTAGCCGAGACAATTAGGCTATAAAAGTCACAGAAAAAAATTAATATGCTAAAATAATTCATTACGTGCAATGGCTAACCAAAAACATGAGGACGGCGTAGCCACAGCAGGTACAGCGGTTGCAGCTGCTACGGGGTCCCTTTCACACAAAACAAGAAACCGATATTGGAAAGGGCACATGGCAACTGGCAGGAGACCCCTATCACTTTTTGCACCAGGGACCAACATCTCATCACATATGTGTTGGCAGCAAGAACGTCCCAACCGGGAACGCGGAGGTTCAGCTGGCAGGGCCCTAGGGGGTCCAGTTGGTCAACGAGACCTGTCTCAAATTCATGCATTTTACTGTCAATTTGTGTGGGTGGAACGAAATTGCTCACTTTTGATTTGGAACGTGGATCAAGGAGGGTGGAACACTCAGAAACCGCTGCTCATTTTGATGGCCTTAATGCGAGGATCATGTTGGAGGAAATGGAGCATCCAAGCACTCATGTGAGAGATGGAGCCTTGATTTCCCAGGCCTCGGGGTCGAGGGGCACTAGTAAACTGGTCTTCCTCATCTTCTCCTGATGTAGCCTGAGAACTGAGGCGCCGCCTGGTACCAGCCCTGCACCCCGAACCACCGCCTAACAAAGACCTATATAGTTGTGAAACTGTCGGGCCTTCTGGATCTGATGGAGAGTAAGGCTCTGTGTTCGCATCTGTGTCCGCCTCCTCCTCTGCCGCTAGTGGGACCTGCTGTTTCAGAGTGTCCAACGATTGTTCCAGAACTAATATCAACACAATGCTCATGCTGAAAAGAGCATTGTTCGCACTGACCATTTTGGTGGCTTCTTCAAAACTGGCAAGGATGTGCAGAGCTTTTTCACCTGCCTCCACTCTCGATCGCTCAACACCCCGAGGTCCGCACTGCTGCTTGTCAGTCAATGTGCCACTTCGTACTGCATAATGGCATTGCGCTGCTGCCACAATCGCTGGAGCATGTGGAGGATGGAATTTCAGCATTTTGCCATGTCAACAATGTGACGGTTGACGGGGAGGCCAAGATGACGCTGTAACACAGCTAGCCGGGATGAAGCAGGGTGCGAATGGCGGAAGTGTGAGCTCAGACCTCGAGCCTTCCTCAGCAGGCAGTCCAGACCCAGGTAGCGCTTTAGAAATTTCTGGATGACGAGGTTCATGACGTGTGCCAGGCAAGGAGTTCGGTCTCATTGCGCAGAGCCATCCACAGCTTTTGACCTGTGTGTTGACAGTCTCCAAGACATATTAGTTTCAACACGGCCTGATTTCTCTGGGCACGTGATGGACCTTGGGGAAAAGAACCCTGCATCATCCATGAAGAGCGTGCTCCGAGCCTGACAGCCATCGTTACCACCAGAGACATCCACCCAGCTCACCCAGTGAGCTGTCACAGAGATATAGCGGCCTTGACCGTTCTTACTATTCCATGTATCGGTGGTCAGATGGACTTTGCCAGACACAGATGCAGACAACGCACTGGAGATTTTAGATGACACATGGCTGGCCAGGGCAGGGACGGCTTTTCGGGAAAAGAAATGCCTGCTCGCATCTGGTATTAGAGACAGGCAAGGGCCATGACGCAGCGGAACCCATCTGTGTCCACCAGATGGAAAGGCAACATTTCCAAGGCCTAAAGCCTGGCAATGCCGACATTCAGGCTTTTGGCTTTGGGATGGTTTGGGTTAGAGTGTTTCTTTTGCTCCCAAACCTGGTATACAGAATTCTGGCTACTAGACTGGCCGCTGTACAGCGTGCAGGTTAAACTGGTGGAAGGAGAAGGGGTAGGATGGGTCTCTGGCGGTGGTGGTGGTTCTAGGGCGATGGTGGAGGCTGAAGCGGAGGCTGATCTTTGCTCATGACGCTGATGGACATGGGCAGCAGAGGAACGCTTGTTCCTGGAAGTGGCGGAGGAGGAGGAGGTGGAGACAGAGGGTGTGACAGTGGTTGGAAGCCCAGGTCCGGTGTGGCCTTTTTTGGCCAAGTGTTCCCTCCATTTCAACTCGTGCATTCGCTGCATGTGACTAGACATGTTGGTGGTGGTTAAACACTTGAGATTCTTCCCTATACTGATGCGTTTATGGCAAATGCGGCATATGACATCGCTGTGCAAATCTGAGTCTTGATTAAAAAAGGAACAGGTTTCAGAGGTCCTGGACCTTTTCAACGGCGATAAGCGAGGAGTGGTGTTTCCGCTGATCATGGTTGGTGGAATAATCTCAGCAGACTTGTGCGACCACCCTCTCCCTTTTTGAGGTGGGACCCGTACTGACACTATCCCATCGTCTTCCTCCTCGTCCAGTGATGACACGCTCGCAAGCAAATTCTGCTGAAAAGACCATGTTGGATCCGCAATATCATAATCAGCACAGATGACTTCCTTGTCCTGAGATTCTACATCCTGGAGCTGCGGGCTACAAGCAACCGGCACTGCAAGGCGTTGCTGACCGCTCGGGATCTGTGATGACTGACCGGCTTCCTTCTCCTCCTCTGAGGGCATAAACGACTGGGCGTCAGAGCAGACCATATCATCGTCTTTGGCCTCTTGATCTTTTGAAATGCCTTCTGACCCCAACTGCATTTTGTCATCAAAGAGGTCTTCAGAATATGGATTATCTACAGTGGTGTGTATATTGGGTAACATTTGGCCCTTGTTTCTTCAGGTTGGACTGATGATGATGATGATGATGATGATGATGATGACGACATTTGTGGTCATGGCTGAGAGGAAGAGGAGGTAAAACCATTGGATGCAGGTTGTGTTAACTACTGAAGAAAAGATTGGCGATGCTCTTCAGTACTGATTCAGGGAACCGACCAAGCGATGACAGGCCTGACAGTCCTGCAATTGACGATGTACTTGCTTGTGTGTTGTCCGGAGCACTGCAAGGAGCGCCTTGTCTCGTGCCTCTAGCTCCACGCTTACCACCTCTAGTTCACTCCATGTTCGAAAAAATAAATATTAAAAAGGTCAAGATTTGTTCACAGTCTCTTAATGAAGAACTCTACTCCAAACACTGCAAAACAGAACTTTTCTTCAATCCTAAAAATTTGAATTAAGCAAATAGTATTAGAAATAGATTTCTTTCTAGGAAATATTTATTGACAGTGTCTTATGGACGCACACTGGCAGCAACACTGCAAAACAAGACTTTTCTTTAATCCGGAAAATTTGCAGCAAGCAACCAGTATTTTACATATATTTCTTTCTATAGCAGATTTGCTAAACCTTTTTCCTCACTGTACCCCAAAATGGAAGAATAAATTTTTGGGGCACTCTTTTTAAATTTGCAGCAAGGCCCAAAATTTTTTTGAAAAATTTTTTCTATAGCAATTTGCAAACCCGGATTCCCCTAGCTTCCCCCCAAAAACAACAAAAGTTAACTTTTGGCACTCAAAATGAAAGGGGAAAGATGCAGCCAAAATATAAAAGTCCCTAATATTGCTGTATGTAATTTCCTAAGTTGCTGCCCCCCCCAAACTAATTAACACAATTTTTCCCTACTAAATCACGGGAAAATGGGGTGCCTGCAAGCTTTAAAAGCAAGCGTCAGAAGCATATTCAGTACAGAGAATGAAGGGGGAAATGGCTTAAACAGGAAATACATGTAAATACATATAAATGAGTCTGTGTTTTAGCGCCAAAATGGGATCCCACATCCCACGGGTGACTTTTTTGAAATTTCTCTATTCTCTGCGGTTTGGGATGGTCCAAAAGCGGGAATCAAAAAAGTGGAAACTAAAAAATGGGCTCGAGGCACACAAACTTACCAAAACAAACCTTAAAAAGCTTGGTTCGGCTCAAGTTAAGAAAAAATCAAAGTTTGATTTAACCAACTTTAAAGACATAAAAAACTAAAAATCCTTGTGAACACAACATAAAGGTACCAGCAATCATGCAAGTTGGTGCCCACTTTTATCATCAACGGCTGTCCATCTAAAAGGGTATGGGTTCCCCAACTCCCCCATTTTTTAAATTTTGGGGGGAAACAAGTTTGGGTATCTTACTAATTTGACGGGGGAAAGGGTTTGTAGACCCCTGTATTTTATCTGCTGGATCTACAATCTTCATTGGGTACATTAGTACAGATTTGAAGCTGGAATGCCGCTGGCGATCCGTGCAGACAGCAAACTCAATATTTGTGATCCTGAAATCAACTAAGTGTGTGCTATAGGTGTGCTTGTTTTAAGGTTTAGGCATGTTGTATTTCAACGTGCCAAGTTCTTTGTTCGTGTGGAAGATAAGCCATTCATTACATAAGCATGCTCAGATAAGCAGAGTGTGCATGTCAGTGGGGAGGTTGGTAGGTATGTGTGTCAGCTGAATCAGTGCAGTTTAGGTGTCTGTAGTGAATGGAGAACAGTCTGTTGAAAAAAGAATTAAAAAATAGTAAAGAATTTGAATTTACTTTGATGTGTTTGTGATTACAATAAAATTGTTGCTCCTTAAAAAAGACAGAAGCATTTTATGAATATAAGAATTTCAAAATTTTTTTATTTTTTACGTTCTTTTAAAAATTTTTCCCGGAACCCCTATAAACATGAGCTTCGCAGTTTTTCTCACCTTGCTGCTGAGGTCTCGAACTGGGATCACATCTTATTGGCCCGGAGCGCCTGCCTCATTCGGTTTACAGTCCATCTGGTTACTTTTTTTTTGACATTTTGTGGGCCCCAGCTTGCTTCACCCCGAGAACTGAATGGAGTTTTGCTTTTTTTGAAATACAAATATTTCAGAAAGGGAAAGCATATCGGTGGGTTGTTTAATGGAAAAAAGTGTGAATGGAAGTTTATTTCGGGAATTTTCAAAAAAGGCCCTCTTGTTGGGCAAGTCTTTTCTATTACAATCTTTACTTGCTTCTTTTTTTTCTCTTCATTTTCGAGCAATGAGCGATGGGAAATCTCCTAATATAGAGGTGACTGGGGTTTTTGGAGTGGTAAACATAAACAGTGGTATGCCCAGGAGGTACTGCACCTTCTCATCTTTACAGAAGGAATAACCTTTTTAAATTTATTCAAATTTACATATGACAAAAGCACATGGTATATCGTTTATGTTCTTTACATGGCAGGGGTGAGGGGCTCCCTTTTGGGATCAGGGAGGGCTCCATTTTTTTTTTCTGTACATTGTGTTAAAAGAATGACCAAAAAATCTCCTGTCCATCATAGAAAAAATTTCCCCAAACCCAAGCAGCTCTTTTTGGTATATACTAAAGGCTTGCTTTACCTATGTTTCTTATCTGCATAATCCTTTTGTTACATTATGTTGGTGACATTTTGAAGTCTTGAAACTAACTAGTTTTCCATAGAGTTATGGTTTCAACCTACAGTGGTCGTCCTGGAGACAATTCTTATCGTATGTTAAGGGAATATTGTATTCAGTATTTTTTTAATTAGTAGTAAACTATAGATAAAACAGTATACCTAGTATCATCAGAATCACACTGACCACTGATTTCTTTAAGGGACCAGTTCACTTTTGACGTGGTGTTGCGGAACCTGTATGTTACAAAACCCCAAAAAAATCCCTCAATTGGTAAACACAGCACACCCTATAGTATTCAAAACAGCCTTTTAAAGGGGGTTTTTTTTACCCCTTTGTTGTTTTAAAAGTAATTAAAATAAAAATGGGAGGTTTAAAATTTTATTTTTTCATATATTCAATTTTAATTAATTTTTGTAACATAGTGGATGTCAGAGGAGAAACACAAATCAAAAATTAAAATTTTCCCCTGAATTTTATCTTTACTAGTTCTGTAGTGGGCCTTACTTTGCAAAATTGCTAGAACATAGACCTCAGACATCAAGGAGCACCTTGTGAGTTTAAGGAAATCCATTTTATCAATGAGTTTTTTAGGCACCATTTCTCGTTTGCAGGGAGTGAAGTGCCAAATAATAAGAAACATCCCCTAAATGACCCCATTTTGGAAAATACATATAAAATCAATTTAAGGGTGTAGTTATCACTTTATATTTACTTTCTTGCCATAGGTAAACTTAAACTCTATCAGTTCTCAATCCATAAAGCACTAAAACTTAACTTTTATTATGTATAACACTTAACCTAGATACACACTATTTAAAAACCTGATTTCTAACCTCTCAATTTAATCCCTTTCTAATTGTGAAGGAATAACTCCTTTTATATTATCAAGTCTGGTGGTACACCACCTATTAACAGGGGAACCTTATTTATACAGTGATTTACTAACTCCAATAAGGAATCCAAAACATCCTACTTGGGCAGTCATCCCTAATCCGATAGACATAAAACTAGAGATGGGTTAATCGATTCTAACGGAGTGGAATTCGTTTAGAATTTCAGGAAAACTTTGGTTCAGAACGAAGTCGAACTTTGGGGTACTTCGGGTGAACGAAGTGGGGCTTTTGATTGATAAAATGGCTGCGAGCACATGGCGCTACATGGGGCAAAGCCTCTGGGAGGAAGAAGGGCATAGCCTGCATGACATGTGCAGAGGTGAAGCCAATCAGAGACCGGTGGGATTCTGTGACGTCACCGCACTATATAAGTCCGGGCGCGACGCCGGGAGCTCACACTCCTCTAACTGTGCTCATCAGGGAAGGTGCTGCCGTGGCTGATTGTGATAGCTCTCACTGAAAAATAGATTTTTATATAGCGATTTCTGTGGGGTGTCTCAGCTTGTCTCAGAGACTGTTCTCTTAATGTTCTATTTCTAATTTTTTGGGGTATTGGATCTGAAATCCAGTGTGTGTCCACTGCAGCTGCATATACATTCAATATCCAAGTGGATCTAAGCCAGTTGCTGTTGTATTCATTTAAAAAACAGCGTTTTTAACAATACAAATACCACTTCATTTTTGGCTGCCCAATTCTATTGCACAATTTACACCAGGGGTTAATTAAGCGTTGTTTTGCTGGTGTGCAGACAAAAAAAAACCGTCTTTTTCAAAGCTAAAATATATCAATTTTTACTGTAGCCTAATTCACAAGAAAAGGGTAATTACAACTGTACCCTCTTGTTGTGTGGCATAGAAAACACACAATTGTAACACGCTACAAAGCTACTAGTTTGTGCGGCTAAATTTCTTTGGCGCAATTTACATCCGGGGGTTTTATTAAGCGTTGTTTTGCGGGAGGTGCTGACAAAAAAAACCCCGTCTTTTTCAACGCCAAAATATAAAATTTTTCCTGTAGCCTAATTCACAAGCAAAGGTTAATTACAACTGTAATCTCTTGTTGTGGGCGTAGAAAACACGCAATTGTAATAACGCTACAAAGCTACAATTTTGGGGCGGCTACAATTCTTTGGCTCAATGTACATCCAGGGGTTAATTAAGCGTTGTTTTGCTGGTGTGCTGACAAAAATAAACCGTCTTTTTAAAACGCCAAAATATATACATTTTTCCTGTAGCCTAATTCATGTCCGAAGGTTAATTAAGCCTGTTTGTGCTTTTACATTTAGTAAAACACACAGTGTTTTTAAACGATACAAGTAAATTTTTCCTGGCCATTTGTGGAGCGCAATTTATACCAAGGGTTACCCAAGCTTGGTCCTGGGGTCATGTGGAGTCAAAAACGGGGTGTATCTTTATCCTCTCCAGATATCATCATCAGACAGTGTCGTACATTTTAGAACAAACAGTATGTCAGACAGAGAGGTGGCAGGCTCTGCACCTGCGAGTGGCAGAGGCACAAACATTCTTGGAACAGGCCCAGGTCGCAGCCACAGCAAGGGGACATCGCAGCAGGGTCACTCGGTGAGGCCACTACTGCCACTGTCATCTAGTGGCCGTGTGTTGTTCAGCAACCCAAGGGTTCTTGATTGGTTGACTAGGTCATCCTCTTCCTCCCAGATGACATCTGACAACCCCAGCCAAGAGTCGGTGGGAACCTCAGACACAACCATTAGTTGGCATGGCCCGAGAGCGGGTCAGCTGCCCTCACCTGTCCCTACCCGCCTCTGACCCACCGGTTCCCTCAGCCAGACATCTACTATGTGGTCTGGGCTCAGCGCCACTATATAGCGAGGATGATCATTTGAGGAGGGCAGTCGAGCTATTTGGCAGCGAAGAAATGGGCCAATAACGCCTGCTTCTTGCAGTAGGCGGCAAAGTAAAAAGTTTGTGGAGAGTGGCATGGGAGGTCATGTTGTGAGAGGTCAGCCTCGGCATACCAAGACCTTGATAGGACAGGCAGTGACGATGAAACACAAATAGATGATGATGTAGCCGACCGCACTTGGGAGCCGGGTGAGGCAAGGGCTCACCATCGTCAGGAGAAGAGGGCACAGCTTGCGCGTCAGGCAGCAGCGCAGCCACAAGGGGGTGTGTGGCCGTGAGTCAGCAGGATAGCAGCATGTGAGGTCGGGAGCCAAGCGGCCACAGGGGAAAAAAAAAAAGCCCGCTTTGGAGGTCCAAGAAAGTACAGCACAGGGCCAGCGAGGCAGCGGCGGCTGTAGTCACTCAGTGCGGAGCGTTGGCGGTAAAATCCGATACTCGGTGGTGTGGCAGTTCTTTGCTAAGACACCGGAGGAGCCGAATATGGGAATATGTAGAATCTGTGGACAGAAAGTGCAGCGTGGGCAGGGAGCTAACGTTGGCACCACGTCCCTGCGTCAACACTTGTAGCGTCACCATCCGGTGGCCTGGGAGAAACGTGGCTCAGATGTGGTGGTCCATCCTGCCGCCCCCAGCAAACAGCACAGCAGCGCCCCTGGCACGCATGCCATTGCAGCCAGTCAAGGCTCCACCACCTCTGCAGAAAGGAGCTGTTTCTCTATGACATCATCTCCCGGTCCAGATGCTCCTGCTCCTCGCACTCATGGCGCCAGCAGTTTGTTCAGCGAGGCAATTGCAAAGAGACAACACTATGCGTCCAACCATCCTAAGGTGCAGCAGCTGACCGTGCTCCTGTCCCCAAATTGTTGGTACTGCAGTCCCCCTCCCTTTCCAAATGGTGGACTCTGCACCGTTCAGAGAACTAATGGCTTGTGCCAAGCCGAGATGGAGAGTTCCAAGCCGTTAATTTCTTTTCCAAAAAGGCAGTAAACCAAACACTTCATAAATATGTAGGACAGAAGGTGGGTCAGTCCTTGAGCTTATCGGTTTGTTCCAAGGGGCACGGCAGCGCGGACGTTTTGGAGCTGTAACACGGTCAGGGCCAGTACATGCCTTTGAGGGCCCCCTGGGTGAATGTGCTTCCAGCCCAGGCACACCAACAACTTGGACAGGGAGACACCGCTTTCCCTCCACGTTGTCAAACTGCTGCTCCCTGGGCCAATGTCCGTCTCCTCCTCCTCCACCACCACCACCATCTCAGCCTCCACAAGTACTGCTCCATCATACCACATGTGTAGGGCACAGCGGTGTCACCCCAGTTCTACACCTGGCTTTCCAAGGCGAACGAAATCACACAGGGGAGGAACAGCTCCGCGTCCCTGCAGCAAGAAATCGATGTGTGGCTTTCCTCCGCGCCAACTGCAAATCGGAACCATGGTGACGGACAATGGGAGGAACATGGTGTCGAGCTGCACCGAGGAGGGATGGTTCCCATGCGCCCTGTAGGCGCAAGTGTTCAATCTGGTTGTGAAAAGGTTTCCCGAATTTTTCCACCGATCTTTCAGAACCCTTCTGAAAAAAGGCCAGGAAACTGTGCATGCACTTTATCCATTCGTACAAAGCCAGGAACACCCCTCCTCGAGTTTGCAGTGGCAGAACTGCCTCCCCCAACACACTCTGATATGCGATTTTTTCCACCCGCTGGGATTCCAGGCTGGACATGTTGGAACCGACTGTATGAACAGAGAAAGGCCATTAACGATTTTTTGATGATCCAGGCAGACAGAAGTACTCCCTGTGTAACTTTGATGTCACCAGTGGCAGCTCATGCGTGACAACTGCCGTTTCCCTTTAGGCCATTCGAGGAGGCGACGTTATTTTGTCGTCGCCAGGGATACGGGATGAATAACGTCATTCCACTGCTTCATGTC
Organism: Phyllomedusa bahiana; assembly: GCA_025379985.1. Classification (NCBI taxonomy): domain Eukaryota; kingdom Metazoa; phylum Chordata; class Amphibia; order Anura; family Hylidae; genus Phyllomedusa; species Phyllomedusa bahiana. The sequence continues at coordinate 13,568 of JAODAL010041615.1, read as the reverse complement.
CTGGAACAGATGCTGAAAAATCTGTCTGGGCAGGGGACTGGAGACGTGGCGACAAAATCTCCCTGGCCACATGAGTCCGGTGGGGACTGAAAGGAGGAGGAGGAGGAGAAGATTGTCTGGTGAAATGAGTGGATTTTCTACCCAGGTGACAAGAGGAAGGAGCAGAAAACAGCTGGAGGAGGTGGATGGAGATGAGGAAGATGAGGCAGATGACCCCCAAGCAAACCGTGGCAGTATACAGTGGAAATGGAGGCAGGGAGCCCCTCGAGTCACTTGTGCAGATAGCCCGCAGCATGCTTATTTGCCTGGCTAGTGACAGCCGAATAGTCAGCATCCGGCAAGGGATGACTTTTGGCTCTCCACCCTATTGGACCCTCGCTACCGGTCCAAAATGGGAGCCTTTTTCCCAGCTATTGAGAGAGAAGACAAACTCAAATACTATTTTGGAAAACCTCCATAATCAGTTGGGCCCCTGCCTATGTGCGGCATCGTCCCTCCTCTGACAGGTCTGACCGGGGGGTTCCTCAGCGCTCACGTACTACTGCCTCGGCCCGCTGGGGGAAGCTGGGGGGGTAGGAGCAGTCCCAGCTCCCTTAGTATTAACCTAAGTCTGGAGTCACTGATAAGCAGCTTCCTTCACCCGCCTAGTGAGGAGGGCAGTGCAGCAGCAGCACAAACAGCAGGAACCTGGAAGTCCCCCTGAACCAACAGGTTGTGGCCTACTTGGACAGGGACTCTGCCACCTCAGTTAGAAGATCGCTGGACTACTGGGGGGAGCCAAACTGGGGTGTGTGGCCGCAACTTGCCGAGTTTGCAGTGGAGTAGCTGTCCTGTCCGGCCAGTAGTGTGGCATCAGAGCGGGTGTTCAGTGCGGCGGGGGTCATCGGGACCCCCAGGAGAACCCACTAGACCCCGGGAAATGAGGAACAACTGAGCTGTGGCAAGATGAGTCAGGCGTGGCTCGGCCAGGATTTCCACACACCAATGCCATTAGGCGTCAGTCTGGGTTCAAACTACCTGCCTCAGCCCCCTATTCTGATGCCCCCCACCCGCCCTGATGCCACACATCTGCTGCCAGTTTCTCCATTGCCTACCACCATCTTTACCCCGGACTGGTATTGGGCCCCCCACCTCAACACTCTGTCATTGTGCCACTCTATGACCTCATGCTGCTTCTGCTGTTGCTGTTGCCGTGACATCCACACTGTGTCATTGTGCCACTCTCTGACCTCATGCTGCTGCTGTGGCTGCTGCCATGTCCTCCACTCTGTGTCATTGTGCCACTGCCTGACCTCATGCTGCTGCCGACGGAACCTCGGCTCTCTGTCGTTGTGCCACTCTGTGGCTTCCTCCTGTTTTTGCCACCTCCAGAATGTCATTTTTGCCACTGCCCTGACCTCCATAATGCTGCCGCCGTGACCTCCACACTGTGTGATTGTGCCACTCTGTGGCCTAATTCTGTTTTGCCACCTCCAGAATGTCATTGTGCCACTGCCTTACCTCATGCTGCTGCTGTTGGGACCTCCACACGTGTGATTGTGCCACTCTGTGGCCTAATACTGTTTTGCCACCTCCAGAATGTCATTGTGCCACTGCCTGACCTCATACTGCTGCTGTTGTGACCTCCACACTGTGTGATTGTGCCATTCTGTGGCTTCCTCCTGTTTTGCCACCTCCAGAATGTCATTGTGCCACTGCCTGACCTCATACTGCTGCCGCCGTGACCTCCGCTCTCAGTCATTGTGCCACTCTGTAGCTTCCTCGTGTTTTGCCACCTCCAGAATGTCATTGTGCCACTGCCTGACCTCATGCTGCTGTGGCTGCTGCCGTCACCTCCACACTCTGTCACTAATGTTGCCACCTGAGCTCTCAGCTTGCTTTTTTCCAGCTTTCGCTGGCATGACTTTATCAGGCTACATTCCCGCTTCAGTTTTTTGGTCAGTTTTGCCCTCTTAAGTGCCCAGGGAATTTTATAGTGAAGCGATTCTAAAAGCGGCGGCAGTCATCTGCGTGTCATACTAAAACACAACATTGTATGAAGACCAAACCAAGCTCACTCTGCATATTTAAGCATGGCACAGCATTCTACAGCACCCTGCAGGCTCTGTGCAGCCTGGAAATAGCTGCTTTTTAACGCAATTCGTTCTGAAGTAATTCGGAACGAAACAAATTTTGTCGGAAAATTCGTCGATGTGACCGAATCGAATTTTTGAGAAATTCGCCCATCTCTACATAAAACATATAAGGTTTCCTTGTGAGACCATCTGCAGCGGGTGACACTGTAGAAAGAGGTGAGAAATGACAAATTATAATGTCATGCCTGACCTCCCCAACATGTTTCACCAACTAAATTGCTTCATCAGTGGATAGAGGTCAAGATTCCCATTTTTTGGGAGACTATTTGACTAGTTATCACTTTGACTTTACAGGTGTTTTAAAGATATATTTTTAATTCTGGGGTGGGAAAAGGAAAAAAAAAAATACTTAATTTACAACAACGTCTGCCACAATAAACAGCAGAGGAAAAGCAACCAAAATGTGTTCTGCAATTTGTCCTTAGCACAGAAATGCTCAAGATCATAAACTACATAAACTACTATTAGGGAACAGTGCAGGACTCAGAAAGGAAGAAGCACTTTTTGGCTTTTGGAGCACAGATTTTGCTGGAATAGTCCTTGGGTGTCATGGTAAAACGGGAATTAAAAAAAAAAAAGATTTTTGAATGGCTGGGAAATAAAAAATGAACACAACATAAATAAAAACTGATGTGATGTGAAGGGTTTTTAATGGTATTTTTATGTCCACAGTCCGTCCACAGAAGAATATTTTGGCCTTTTGACATTTATCTTCGCTGTTAATGAAATTAACCACGACCCAAATCTTCTGCCCAATGTTACTCTGGGTTATCACATTTATGACACATGTGGAGATGAGATTAAATCCTTCCAAAATATTCTACAGATTTTGTCTGGTGATGGGACAGAAATTCCAAATTATTCCTGCAGAAAACATGAAGAAATTGCTGGGTTTATTGGACATTCACATGAACAAGCACAATTTCTAGATATTTATGGATACCCAATGGTAAGTGCAATCTGAAGACAATGATTGAAGAAAAATATACTGTATGGACACTACAAGGTTGAGAAGAGAAACCTCAACATTTAGACCTGGAAAATTTGGGGTGTCCGCATCCTGCTAAGATGAGAGGCTATTCCTTTTTTTCACAAACCCCTGACTCCCAGTCTAGACTATTTATTACTCACAGGAGGATACCTTCCTTAGCATTTACCTCTCACATAGGGAGATATATATAGAACTAGGCGGATCAAAGTTCATTTTCTCATATTTTTCAGTGTATAATGTGCCTGACTGTATAAAAGTGGATTTTGTATGTTCAAAAATGATGTCTAAAGTTCATTGCACCTCCACTGTGTGTTTGGTGCATTACAAACTTAGATAGACTGGAAATGAAAGTCATTAGAATAGCATGTCAGTGAATAGAAACTATGGGCGACATGTATGATCGGGAGTTGCACCTGTCATCTGGCAAAAACTACGCCTCACCGATCTGAATCCCCTGTCGGACGCAGTGGTGTTAGGCGCAACCTTCGCCACTTTCGGATGCACCTAACATGAAGGGGCGTGCAATGGGTTCGGTGTGGGCGTTCTGGGGCGGGGTGCACCACATTCGAATACTCCAAGGCATGTATGATCGCGGGTCGGCAAAGTGCGGTGCTTTGCAGCACTCGACAGCTCCAACAGGCAGACCTAGTTGAAGCTGGTCTAAATGAGCCAGAGGAGGCGAAGTGAAGCGAGAACGTAATGGAATGGGGCAAAATGTGCTCTCGGTCGACTGTTACAACAGTACACTAATAAAAAGAGTTGTCTTGAAACAATTTTCATTAATAAAGATAAATATCAAAGTTGTCTAAAAATGATTAAACGTATTGAAAAAGTTGATCATTTAAAATTAGAGGAAAATGTATATAAGATCGCAAAAGAAATAAATCTCAGCTCAGTGAGGCATGGAGTATGACTCCAAAAATCGTTTTTAGTAGGTGTAAAACATTATCTGAAAAAGAGCTCAAACCTTCTATAATACATACTTCAATCGAATCCCTCACAACGGGTTTGGGGCCGTCACCGACGCAACATCAGGAATTGCGATATAGAAAATTGCCGGGAAATACAGTAATTCAAATTCTGTAAGCGCTTCTCATTGGTCGGCATAAACCAACCAATCTGAATAGGAGCGACAGAGAACCATCATAACCTATGGAGAAGTATTGACCAATCAAATTCAAAGGCGGGACAGTTCAAAATACAGTAAAAAAGGCAGAAAAGAGCTGATTGGTTGAACTAGCGGGGGCTTGGCTATCCCAGCCAATCAGAGCGCGAGCTACTTTGTCTCACTGTAGTCTATGGAGAGATAGGGGCAGTGAATTCTCAGCTCCGTGCGGCATGGAGTATTAGTAAATAAATCGTTTTTATTAAGTGTAAAACATTCTCTGTAAAAGAGCGAACACCTTCTAAAAACATACATCACTCAAATCCCTAACAACGTGTTTGTCGCCGTCACCGGCGCTACATAGGGAATTGTAATATAGAGAATTGCCAGGAAATAAAGTAATTCAAATTCTGTAAGCTCTTCTCAGTGGTCGGCAAAAACCAACCAATCAGAATAGGAGCGACAGTGAACCATTATAACCTATGGAGTAGTATTGACCAATCAAATTCAAAGGCGGGACAGTTCAAAATACAGTAAAAAGAGGCGCGGTTATTTGGGCCAATGGGAGAGCGAGCGACGCTCTTATGGGTTTTCTAATGCAATCTATAATAAAACTGTACATGGCAGAAATCAAATGATAAGACTCCCGAAGTTGTACCGATGTGTATATAAAATGAACAATAATATTGGGGTAACGAAAATAAACAAATAAAAATGAATTTAATTAGTTCATTTTTATTTGTTTATTTTTGTTAGTCAATGATCAATAATATGTGTGTAACGAAAATAATGAAATAAAAATGAATTCATTGAATTCATATTTATTTGTTTATTTTTGTTACACCCATATTATTGTTCATTTTATATAGAGATCGGTACAACTTAATGAGTGTTTTCATTTGATTTCTGGCATGTACATCTTTATTATAGATTGCATTAGAAAACCCATAAGAGCGTCGCTCGCTCTCCCATTATTATTATTATTATTATTTATTTTTGAGCACCCTTGGTTCCAGAGCGCTGTACATTCAGGTTTCATACATAACATAGGTCAAACAAGTACAAAGGTGACAAATTACTAACTAATAACTGGTACAGAAGGATAGAGGTCCCTGCCCGTGAGGGCTTACAATCTTACAATTGGCACAAACAATCGCGCCTTTTTTAACTTAGCCAATCACAAACAGCTCATCTGCTGATTGGCTAAGCAGGATGAGCCCCTCTTCCCCCCAACCAATCACAGTACTAGAATATTTCCCATAGACAGTAATAACTTTTAGGGCGCCCTTCTATCGCACCCTTCTTGCTACACTTAAAATAGATGCACTACATATGATTGGTGGATTCATATCTGCCGCCTGGTCTCAACCAATCAGCTCTTTTCCCCAAAAAGTATGGGGAAAAATTATTTCAGGTGAAGCCCCCTCAAAAGACAAGGGGACATTCCCTTCGACTAGGAAAAAAAGATTAATCTCCCAAAAGAAAGCTTCTTCACTGTAAGAACTGTAAAAATGTGGGAATGCTGCTGAGGAGGGTTGGTCCACAGCCCGGAACGTAGATTTTCAAGAAGGCTTTGATACCTACCTGAACAAAGATATTATGCGTACGTAGTAGTAAAATTCGGATCCTGGCCGGTGGCGCTCTGGGTCAGATAAAGGTCTTATGACAGTTGGTTCTTGCCTTGTGGTATCGGGCATTAACCAGTGAGAGCTGGCTTTAAGTCCTTGTCTCTCTCCTCACACCACATTTTCCCACCCTTGTTGAACTCGATGGACATGTGTCTCTTTCTACCTACTACTATGTACATGTACATGTAACTATGAACTGTCCCACCTTTTCATTTGATTGGTCAATACTATTACATAGGTTATTATTAGAGATGGGCGAATTGATTCTAATAAAGTGGAATTCATTTAGAATTTCAGGAAAACTTCGATTCTAAATGAAGTCGAAGTGTGGGGTGATTCGCGGGAACAAAGCGTGTTTTTAATTGATAAAATGGCTGCGAGCACATGGCGTTACACGGGGCAAAGAACTCTGGGAGGAAGAAAGGCATAGCCTACATGATATGTGCGGAGATGAGGCCAATCAGGACCGCGGATTCTGTGACGTCACCGCACTATATAAGTACGGGCGCGACGCTGGGAGCTCATACCGCTCTCACTGTGCTGTGTAGGGAAGGTGCTGCCGCTGTTGCTTATGATATCTCATACTAAAGAACTCACTTTTATACAGCAATTTTTTTGGGGATGTCACAGCTTGTCTCAGAGACTGCTTCTCATATGTTCTAATTCTGATTTTGTGGGGTATTGGAACTGAAGTCCAGTGTGCGTCCAATTCAGCTGCATATACATTTTAATGCTATCTGCTCACAGCACATTGAATATCCAAGGGTTATTTAAGCCTGTTGCTGTTGTATTCAGTTAAAGAAACAGCGTTTTTACAATCCAAATACCACTTAATTTTTGGTTGCTCATTTATTTTGCGCAATTTACATACAGGGGTTAATTAAGCGTTGATCTGCTGTTGTGGTCACTAAAAGAAACGTTCTTTTGCACCGCCAAAGAAGAAATTTTTCCTGTAGCATAATTCATAACCGAAGGTTAATTACAAGTTTTTCTGTTGTTGTGTTCCATAAAATACATGCCGTTTTAACACGCTACAAAGCTGGTAATTGTTGGCAGCTCATTTCTTTTGCACAATTTACATCCAAGGGTTAACTAAGTATTTTTCTGCAGTTGTATTCATTAAAATAAACATTGTTTTTCACCGTGAAAGAAGAAATTTTGCCTGTAGCATTTTTCAAATCCAAAGGGTTTAAATTTTGTCTTTTTTTGTTTTTAAATATTCAGTAAAATACACAGGGGGCCAAATGTTTTAACTCCCGGGGCCCGGAGGCCCCTTTTTCCCCGCCAGTTCCCGGCGGAATCCTGCGCCTGATCTTTTGGGGGGGAGGGGCCGCGCTCAAACAAAATAAATTTTAAAGTCCGCCGCGCCTCGCCAGGTGTGGGGCGCAGTGGGGGAATGAGGCGAAGTTCGGGTTTTGGTCTGAGATTTTTCCCCCGGGAAAAGGTATTTGGGGATCATACGGGGGGAAAAAAGTCCCCGGCCTCCCCATTGGGTGGGGAAAAGTGCAGGGAAAAGGGGCGCTTTTGGGGCCTGCCCCAAAAATTTCGCCGTCCGTGAATTGCCCCATACTTGGGGGGGAAAAGTCCCCGCCCCTTGCCAGTTGTGGGGGGCCAGTGCGGGAAACATAGGCGCCTTTGGGGGGTCTCGCCCGAAAACCCTTTTCCCCGATACAGACAGGCGGGAAAAGGGGCAAAAATAAAATTCACAATGTCGGTGCAGGAAGTATAAATAAAAAAATTTTAGCCTTTATAAAGGGCATTTTCCCAATTCTCAGGAAAAAAAGCTGAGAAAAATTAAAAAAAAAAAATTTTACAAAAAAAAAAAAAATCACTTTTCCAATTCCCACCTGGGATTTTGGGAAAAATGGCCGGGAAAATAAAAGTATTTAAAAACCCTAAAAACCCCAAATTCTTTTTGGGTCGCCAAAACCCGGCCAAAAGAATGGGAGGGGAACACTGAACTTTTAAAAAATAGGGGGGGGAATTGCCCAATCAGAATCCACGGGGGGACTTTTTAAAAAATACAGTAAAAATGCTAAAAAAACGGGCTGATTGGCTGAGAAAAAGGGGGCCTTGCTATCTCACCAATCGGGAATAGGAGCGAAAAAGCCCCATTTCTGGGCCATGGAGAAGTTTAGACCAATCAGAATACGAGCAAACAAAGTCCCATTTCCCTATGGGGGGGTTTACACCAACAGAATCCATGGGGGACATTTTTCAAAATACAGAAAAAAAGGGCCAGAAACGAGCTGTTTGGGTTTTGAAGCAGGGGGGGCTCGTCCAGTTTTCCCAATCGAGGCGACCCTTCTTTCTCATAGAGTTTTTTTAATGGGGAATCTAAATTTAAAAGGGGCCGTAATTTGGCCAATAAAAAGGCGAGCAAATTTCCTATGGGGTTTTTAAGGGCAATCTGGTATAAAAGTGTAAAAGGCTAAATCAAATTTTAACACTACGGGAATTTGTGCCAAAGTGTATAACAAGGGAATTTATTTAATTGTGGCTAAGGGAAAAAAAAAAAAAAAGCCCATAAAATCATGTTTTATTTTTTTAATTTTCGTTTCCCAAGGGTTAAATTTTTAAAGGGGTGCATCGAAATAAAGAAATAAGCATATTTTCTTGTTTTCAAATTTTTATTTCTTTAAAGCCAAATTTTAGTATTCCTTTTTAAAAGTACACATGGGCCAACTTCTGTAGTGTTTTTATTTTGTTTTTCCAGCCATGTACAGTTTTTTTACCAGTTTTCATTAGAAACCCTTTGGAGCGTTTCGCTCGTTTTCCCCCCTTTGGGGTCAAATTACGGGCGCCTCTTTTAAAATTTTCAAATTCCCCATAGAACTCTTTTGGAAAGCAGCTCGCGCTTTTTGTTTGGGCCCAAAGTGGACGACCCCCGCGCTTAAACCCCAATCACTCGTTTCTGCCCTTTTTTAAATTTTTAAAACTGTCCCGCCTTTGAATATATTGGTCTTTTTTTTCCCATGGGAAAAATTAGAAAGGAACTGTGTTTCCAAATTTCTAAAATTGGTCAATTCTCCTCCAAGGGACCTTAATGGGAAATTGTCGCCCAAATTTGTTTGGCGGTTTATCCCCGACCAATGAGAATTGCTTTAAAAATTTGAATTATTTTGTTTTTCCCGGGCAATTCTCTCTATGGCAATTCCCGTAGCCCCGACCCGGGGCGACGAACGCGTTTTTCCCCCGGGTTTTTTTTTACTGTTTTAAATTTTTAAAAAAGTTTTCTGGTTTTTAAATTTTATAAGGGTTTTAAAACACTGTATAAAAAAAATTTTGGGTTGTTTTAATAATTCATGCCACGCGGCGCGAGCGCCGAGTTTTTCATTTGCGTCTTCCCCCAAGAGTATAATGGGTAAAGTAGCTCGGGCTCTGATTGGCTGATACCCGAACCCCCTAAGCTCAGCCAATAAGCCCCCTTTTCTGTTTTTTTTCTGAAAATTTGAATTACCCCCGCCCTGGTTTCGGTTTGGCCCAAAAAACATTTCCCCAATGGGCAACAATGGGACTTTGTGGGCCCTTTTTCTTTTTGGGGGAGCTAGCCGAGACCCCCGGCTAGCCGGGCCCAATAAGTTTTCCTGTTTTTTTAAACTGTTTTTGCATTACCCCCGCCCTGGGTTTTCTTTTTGGGCCCTACATTTCCTCCAAAAGCTAGAATGGGATTTTGCGTCCTATTCTGATTGGCGAGTTACCGAACCCCGCAAAGCTCAGCCAATAAAGGCTTTTTTTTTCCAGCTTTTTATTTGTATTTTGAATTTTTCCCCCCCTGGATTCTGTTTGGGTTAACACTTTCCGATAAAAAAAAGGGGAAAATGGGAAAAAAACCTTTTTGCCCGTCCTATTCTGTAGGCTGAGTAGCCGAACCCCGCTAGCTCACCCAAAATCAGCTTTTTTTCGCATTTTTAAAACTGTATTTTAAAATTACCCCGGCCGGGGTTTTTGTTTGGGTTAAAATTTTTCCCCAAAGGGTTTTTAAAAAGGTTCATTTCCGCCCCGGGATTCTGTTTGGCCGGTTTCCCCGCCCAAATGAGAAAAGGGTTTCAATTTTAAAAATTAAAAAACTGTCTTTTTCCCCGGAAATTTTGGCAATAAAAATTTTGTTGATATTGCGCCTTTCTAGATTTTAGGAAATGTTTTTTTTTTTTATTAGGGTTTTATTTTTAAACTTTAAACTCTTTTTTCTGACACGTTTTTCCCCGTTTTAAACGTTTTTTTTTCAAAAACCTTACTCCTGCTCCCCAACGGAGTGTACCCCCGAGATTCTTTTCGCGATCTTCGTTTCCGTTTCCCTCCCCTTTGGATCCAACTTCACTTCCCTTGCCAGGGTTTTTAGACCAAAAAAAAAACGGTCTCTTTTTCGGAGTTCCCAAGGCCGAAATTTTGGGCGAGGGGGCGATAGTCCCAGGGCCCGGACTATACGGGGCGCCCGCGTCCCCGCCAGGAAACCCCCTCCAAACCGCGCCCCACCGGGCGCCCACTCCCCGCCCCTTTTGCCCACCCCTTCTTTTGGGGCCACACCCGAAAAGGGGCGAACGCTGCGCCCGACAGCGGGTTCGGGCTGGGAGGCGCTTTTACCCCGAAAACGGCTAAAGCCCGTTCATAATGTCCCCCAGTGTTTTTAAACGGCACATACAAGTCTTTTTTCCTGGCCATTTGGGGAGCGCAATTTAATCCAAAGGTTAACAAAGTTGTTAGTGGGTTTTTTTGGAGTAAAATACAGGGTGTGTATTTATCATATACAGATATCTTCTTTAAAACGAGTCGTACATTTTAGAAAAAAACGTATGTCAGACGGAGGGGGCAGGCCCTCACATGCGGGGCAGGGGCCAAAAAACATTCCGGGAGCGGGAAAGGTCACAGACAGAGGGGACTCGCCGCGGGGGTCACTCGGTGAGGCCAAAACTTCGCGTCATAAGGGGGCCGTTGTTGTTCAAAAACCCAAATATTCTTGATTGGTTGACTAGGTCCCCATTTCCCTCCCAAATGACATTACAATCCCAGCAAGAGTTGGTGGGAAACGTCAGACAAACCCCTTTAGTTGGCATGGCCCGGGGAAAAGGGGCAGCGGCCCTCACCTGCCTAAACCCCGCCTCTGTCCCATCCGGTTTCCCTCAGCCAGAGATCTATTATGTGGTTGGGTCAGCGCCCCTATACAGTGAGGATAAACAATTTGGGAGGGCAGTCGCAGCACTTGTCAGCGAAGAAATGGGGCCAATATCCCCCCTTTTTTGCAGTTTTGGGTGGAGGGAAAATGACATGGGAGGTTTTTGGCAGCGGTAACCTCTGCATCCAAGACCGTTGAGGAGGACAGCAGTGACAATCAAACATCTGAAGTAAAAAAGGGGTTTGAAACCCGTTTCTGCATTACACCAGTTTGTTCAAATGCAGCGTAAACTTGAACTGAAAGGGACCATAAACTACAGTAATTTTTTTAGGTGTTATTTTGCATTCTTGCCATTGTTGGTTTTAAAATTTAGTAAAAAACTGGAAGGGCAACAAAAAAAAAGCAAAAGACAAGGGCAAAACTGCTTTGTATAAAAAAAGGGGAGGCCCCCCCCTGTTGATGGTGGAAAAGGGGAGCCTCCCCTGTTACCTGTTCATCAATTTACCCCCTTTTCACTAATGTCTCCCTGTTAATAATTTATTCCCTTTTCATCAATTTCCCCCCTTTCAATAATTTCCCCTGTTAAATATTTTTTTCTGTTCATACTTTCCCCCTGTTTAAATTTCCCCCTTTTTAAAATTTTTATTCCTGTTCATAATTTCCACCTGTTTCATTTTCCGCTGCCCGTGTACCCGCCTTTCTGCTACTTACCTGCATCGAATTCCACCGCCTGCCCGGGGACCTTTGGGCCCCGGGCCCTTTGATCGAGTTTCGTCTTACTTCTGACCTCGTGCGCCTCGCTGACACCTCAAGCTAGGCTCCAGGGTAGCGATCTGATAGGACTTGCCCCAGAAAGTCCATCCCGCCTTGCGGGGGCTTGGTGAAAACGGGACCTAAAACCCCGCCCCCCGGCGTGGCCGCTACCACGCTTGCGGTGGTCCAGAGGAGCCACTCTCATGTCGTTACATTGGCTGAAGTGAATGCCAAGTTTCCTGACCTTTTCTTTGAATGGGCGAGTCCACCATTTGAAAAGGGGGGGGACTGCATACCCCAACTTGGACAGAACACGTCAGCTTTGACCCCCCGGCCAAAACACCGCTTACGGGCGCGCCACTGGCGACACGAAAGCTGCTCTCTTTCTCCCTATGAAATGATAAAACCCTTGTCACTGTTGGTCGGGTCAGTGGCATAAGTTTTTAAAACCCCATATGCGTTGACACCCAATTTTTAATCTCTGGCCCAGACATTAACTCTTCTGTCCAAGATCCCAGATTGTCTTGTCCAAAGCCTCCTTCTTTCCTCCCGCTCCTAAAATTTAATGTAGGATAAGTACTTTCGGGGCCCGGGACAAGGGGGTAGTCGAGGTTAGGGGGCCCTTGTGGGCGCCACTTCATCCCGGAAGAAAAGGGGTACAAGAGGGCATGGAGGGGGACTGAATTTTCCGTTTAGGGGGACTTTTTGCCTTTTTTTAAATTAGGGAAAGGATAATTGTTCCACCCTCACCTGTTTTCCCCCGGCCCCCATGTACATCGGCACTTTCGATTTGTTTTGCCTGTCACCGCCTCCTCCTCCAAGGGGTTTTCCTGTAAAAAACCCTGACCACTCAAAACATAACCCCCCTTGCAACCTCCTCACCCACTATTTGCCCAAATTCTGCAAAAAGCAGGGGGATGTCTTCCCCACCTCTTTCTGCCCCCCCCTCCTCAAATAATTTTCCTATTTATGTGGTGCGAGCCCAGCCATGTAGTTCTCTGCTGTGGGAAGCGAACGGGGCAGAGGGGGGGTTGAGGACAGGTGAGAGCCCCTCACCCCTCCCGGCCAGCCAAATAGGGGGTTTTGTGTGACAAACCCAACACTCTTGGCTGGGGTTTTCGATGAAACTGGGAGAAAGGTATACCTAGTGTTGGTCAAACCCGGCCGGTTTGATGACCCCTAGCTTGGCCTCGCAGGGGGACCCTGCTGTAGGGCCCCCTTCTGTGCTGCGATCTGTGGTGGTTGGTAAAATACTAAATTTGGGTTTTTTTTAAACTATGGGGTTGTAGCCCCGTTGTTTTTTTCCCCAAAACAAAAATCAACCACGGAAATTCCGCGGGTTTAAGGGGTTACACGATCATTTTTTTGTTTCTTCACAAGAAAGGTTATAAGGCATCTAAACGCCGACCTTTCGGGGCCCTCGGGAACCCCTTTTTCACGGCATGTAAGTGCTAATACAAAACATTACTTAAATAGACAACTTAAAAAACCCTCACGCTCCATATTTGGGGGTCACTAAGAATTAAAAACCCTTGGGAACCAAATCCCATTATTCTTGGTGAGTTCTTTTTAAAATTTCAGAGGATTTTGCTTTTGTTTCCAATCTCCTGAGATTTTTTAATAATATTAGGCAGGTTTTTTTACTGTATAAAATGGGGGTTGCAAAGGTTTTCATGCGATCAAAAAAACTTCCCAGGTAAATATGACTAGTTTTAACAATTTTCAATGTAAAACGGGGGTGTGTAGTTTATTCATACTTTGGGGAAACGAGGTTTACATTTTAAAATCCATAAACTTCCGCAAACTTACTCCGTGTTCCCAAATTTCCCCCCCTATGCGGCTT